>OX155957.1:35401606-35474106 GCA_944548615.1 Micropterix aruncella | reverse complement strand
CTCGGCTCGTTTGTTCTCGATGTTTTTGTAGCCTCGACTGTATGATTTTTGTAAATACTTTGCCGACTATTGAAAGAAGGCTAATACCGCGATAATTCTTGCATTCTCTGCTATCGCCTTTCTTTAAAATTGGCACAACGATGGCTTTCTTCCATGCCGACGGAATACGATCCGATTGCCAAATATGCGTTAGGAGAACATGTAGTTGTTGTAATAGAATGTCACCTCCTGCTTTGATCATCTCGGCGGTAACTTGATCTGGACCCGGCGCTTTACCATTTTTCAGCGATTTTATTGCCGTTTTCACTTCGTTTATTGTTGGTTCGTTATCGGAAAACGGATTCGCCGGCTGATTGATAATCGGCGGTTGCGGTGCTGGACCTTGAGGCGGATCGTGATTGTGCAGCTGATTAAAGAATTCCCTCCACCGCTGCAGGCGCTCGTGGGGGGAGATCACGAAAGTTCCATCCGATTTCTTGATGTTGTCATTCGTTGATGTTGTTTTCCCGCCTAACCGTCGGATTGTTTGGTATAGCGTCCGATATTCGTGCCTCGATGCTGCTTCTTCCAATTCGGCTGCAACGTTATTCCAATGCGCTTCTCGTTCCGATTTCATTCTTTGTCGGACTTCTTTGTTCAATAATCGGTATTTTTCGAAATTGACGTGTTTCATCCGTTTTCGTTGGTCGACGAGATCTAAACAGTCGTCCGAAATCCATTGCTGCGTCCGTCGACGGATGGGTGGGCACAGCTCCGTTGCACACTTCACAAGGGACTCCGATAATTGCATTTCTTCAAAGTCGATATCGTCTGATATTGCGAGCGTTGCGAATTTGTTGGATAGCGCGATTTGAAATTTCTGTCCAATGGCTGGGTCCTGTAGACATGCCCAGTTTCTCTTGGTTGGTGGTGGCGCTTTTTTCTTCGCTCGTTGTAGTCGCATTTGTAATTTCGCTCGAACGAGATAGTGATCCGATCCGCAATCGGGTCCACGCATCGCCCGTACGTCTTTGACTGTTGATCGAAATCTCGAATTGATTAAAATGTAGTCCAACATTGCTGAATCTTTACCGGACGGATTTCGCCACGTTAGTTGATGTTTGCGGGGATGACGAAATATGCTGTTTCCGACGATCATGTTGTTCGACAATGCGAATGATAACAGGCGTAGTCCATTGTCGTTAATTTCGCCGTGTCCAAATCTTCCCATCGTTTCTTCCCAACCCGTCCGATCTACACCCGTATGTGCATTAAAGTCGCCCGCTAGTATAATTAATTCGGTTCGGGGTATCGTATCCAGCGTGTGTTGAAGCTGGTAGTAGAATTCATCTTTGTTCGTATCCGGGCTCATCTCGGTTGGCGCGTAAACGGAAACGATATGGGTCTTGATTGTTCCATCGATGGTGATAACTGCTAAGCGCTCGGATATCGGTTGAAACGCAATAACGCTGCCGGCAGCTCGGCGATCGACCATGAAGCCGACCCCGGCCTCTCGTTTGTCGCCTCCGGAATAAAATAGCGTCATCGTCTCGTCGATTGTTGGCGGATCAATTGTCATTGTTCCCGATCCCGTGAGTCGTAATTCCGATAATGCGGCGATCGATATTTTGCATTTCGCTAATTCCATTGCTATGATTTCCTTTTGGCCGACGTGATGCCCCGTTCGCACATTCCATGCGGCGATTCGAATGTCCGATTTCGGTGTAAAATATTTGGGTTTTCGGCCAGTTGCCAACTTCTCACCAGCATCCCTGGTCCCCGGAGCTGGCGCATCGGCTGCCTCAGATGCGGTAGCATTATTTCGTGAATGATTAATTGTACTATCCATTGGTTTCTTGCCTGGTTTCTTCGGTTACCCGATTCTGGTCGACGCGGCAGGCCAACCACCCTCCTCCTTTCGCACCCTGGACTTGGGACCAGACGACGGCGGAGTGGTTTACAAAAAATACAATAGTAAGCTTCAATTCCCAATACACTAACAATTACCACCTTTTCGTACCTTTGGTTGAGTTTGTTCCGTCGCCGATCGATATATATATATATATATATATATATATATATATATATATATATATATATATATATATATATATATATATATATATATATATATATATATATATATATATATATATATATATATATATATATATATATATATATATATATATATATATATATATATATATATATATGTATATATGTGTATATATATGTATGTATATATGTATGTACATATATATATATATATATATATATATATATATATATATATATATATATATATATATATATATATATATATATATATATATATATATATATATATATATATATATATATATATATATATATATATATATATATATATATATATATATATATATATATATATATATATATATATATATATATATATATATATATATATATATATATATATATATATATATATATATATATATATATATATATATATATATATATATATATATATATATATATATATATATATATATATATATATATATATATATATATATATATATATATATATATATATATATATATATATATATATGTATATATATATATGTGTATATATATGTATATATATATTATTATTTTTTTAACACACGGCTGCTACTAGACAACCTTCACTAGACTACTGCCTCGACACAGGCCTAAGCCTAGTGAGGCAGTAAAATCCACATGAGCCTGTACCTTTTTTTATCAATGATTAATTAAGTATTAATGTTAAGCACTACTAGTTTTTAATCAATAGTTTGTAATTAATTAATTATATGTTATTAATATGGATAAATAAAAAAAAAATAAAAAAAAATAAAAATAAAAAAAATAAAAAAATGGTAGTAAGGGCGCGAGTGTCGCCCGCCAGGCAACATTACTGGCTATCTCGCGGTAAGGCGTTGGTCTCTTACGGGTTGTGGCGTAGCTAGATGGTGGACTGTTTTGTCCCAAGTCTTCTACGCTCACTCCAGGGAGATAGAACGACTAATCGTTAAAACTTCCTGTAGTGACGGGCTCACCCGCTGTAGTCGACAACCCAAGTTGTTACTCAGAATGCGCAATCGATTGGCTTACGCCGCACGGTGTCCAAACCGTCCAGGAGCGCAGAAGATTGACTCCTGGGGATAACTGGCCTTCAGGCCAGAGTCCTACCAGGGCTCGCACTTCATACATGAAGGCCCCCGGATGGGTGTTGACCCGTGAGGATGACCGACCCTGAACAAATTGGTCTTCGTGGCCTACTAAGCAAGGGCCCATTAGCTCCCTAACACAATCCACAACTTGCGGTGTCAACTACAACGGGCGAGCCCGTCACCACAGGACGTTTTAACGATTTATTCGTTCTGTCGCCCTGCAGTGAACGTAGAAGACTTTGGACAGAACAATCCAACGTCCAGCTACGTCACAACCCGCAAGAAGCCAACGCCTTAACCGCGAGATAGCCAGTAATGTTACCTGGCGGGCCGACACTCGCGCCCTTGCTTCCAATTGTGACCATATTTCCCCGGTCTCTCGATTGGTTCCGAGTTCGAGGTCGCTTGCGCGGTCCTCTCCCTTACGAGGTAAAACGGTGTATACCGAATCTATCGCGGACCACGGCGTCCTTTGCCCGACTGTTCACCCAGGATCGGATGGCCGATGGTCATTTCAAGAGCAGTCGCCGTAAGGTCACAATCCACAACAACACAATCCACAGTCAAACTACGCTAATAGCCCATAATAGTCTAACGCCTTACCGCGAGGCAATGGGAAGTGCAACTCAACAAGCGGGCCATCCTCGCCCCCCTTACTACCAGATTTAGACGAATTTCTCCATCCTCCAGTCTGGTCACAAATTCCATTATTATTAGACAAACGCTATACTTCTCAATATCTTTACAGTACATATTTATTCAATTTTATCGAATTTATCTTGGATCAAAACTGTTTAGATTCTCCTTACCGGAACACACTCAGCACCGCAGTCCTGAAGCTGCAAGAGCAAGGAAAGCTACAAGCTATGAAAAACAGATGGTGGAAAGAGAAAAGAGGCGGAGGAGCGTGCTCGGTGAGTTGAAATATTGATTTATTTTATTTATTTAATGCTTGTAAAACAATGTAGTTACAATGGGCCGATTTCGTTTCTCAGTGAAATAACATCGAATTTAGTTCATGACAGCAAGACAGGGCAATACGTGTTAGAGTGGAATATGAAATGAACTGTTGTCACTTTTCCAACATAAAACTGACGATCGAACATAAAGCGGCATAATCTAATACCGGACGAAATATTTTCCAACTAATTCAAATGGTTTTATATTCGCCAGGTAATTTTTCTGGGCGAAAAGATAGGATCGTTCAATTTACACTCTGTTCTACTACACTGTTCTGTCTCGTGTGCATGAACTATTTTTCGATATTCGTTCACGAAGAAACGCAATCGATACTATCATCACTAAAATAAAGAAATAGAATATTAAAAAACAACAGCTTAAGATCGACACAGCTCAAGTAACAAATGGCGCTATATGCTTCTAACGGAGCTTTTTAGGCCTATGTCTAAATGCACAATTGTGGTGTAAAAACATAAAGTAAAATTATTACACGAATATTGTTTAAATCAACAATACATATTATATTAGCATTAAGTACTTCTCATATAATTATGTAAATATAATGAAGCCTTCATCAAGGCTTTCTGTGCCGACTAATCTTTATTAATGTTATTGCAGCATTTTTATAATATGGTCAAGATGGCCACTAAGTTGCACTGAAACTCACCCTATCGTAATCTCCAGCAGGTAAGCCTTGGGCTTGGCTGGATTTTATTTAATACTGTATATAAATAATAGGCTATTGGGGGGCTAACGGGCCCATGATGAGTTGGCCACGATGACCCATGTGTTTGGGGTCGGTCACACTCACGGGTCAACACCCATCCGACGGCCTCCCCGCATGGGGTGCGAATCCTGGGTAGGACACTGGGTCAACCAGTCTCCCCTGGGAATCAAACCTCTGGCGCCCCTGGACGGTCTGCACACCGTGCGGCGCAAGCCAATCGACTGTGCTCTCCGACTAACAGTCGGGGGAGTCTGGGAACTGTATTGTTTCCTATAGAGCGGGGGTGGTTGTCTACCTTACGGCGACTGCTCTTGAAATGACCATTGGCCATCCGATCCCGGTTCAGAGTCGGACAAAGGACGCCTTGGTCCGCGATAGATTCGGTGCACACCGTTTCACCGCTTCGTAAGGGAGAGGACCGCGCAAGCGACCTCGAACTCGGAACCAATCGAGAGACCGGAGAAATCTGGTCACAATTGGAAGTGAGGGCGCGAGTATCTCGAGCCCGCCGGGTTTATTCCTGGCTAACTCGCGGTAAGGCGTTGGACTCTCACGGGTTGTGACGTAGCTGGACGTAGGATTGTACTGTCCAAAGTCTTCTACGTTCACTGGAGGGCGACAGAACGACTAATCGTTAAAACGTCCTGTGGTGACGGGCTCGCCCGTTGTAGTCGACACCGCAAGATGTATATAAATAATGGTTAATAAATAAAAAAATAATTAATCAACAATGATTTTATAGTTACATAATCCATATTTGCCGTCATTATATTAGGTAATATAGAAATTTTACTAATTTATAGAATTAATACAGTACCTACATAGTCAATTCAACTAATTACCATGCATTCATTTTGTTGTTATATATTGTTTTGACAATGAATTGTACTTTGTTTTATAATAATTTTTATATTTCCATATATTAAATACTACTTATTGACCTTTTTATTTATTTTTATTATAATATATTTATTTTTTTTATTATAGATTTATCTTACTCTTTACTTTAGTTTTATGTAAATTCTCTGATTGTCTCTCTCTATTTGATTCTTGTTTTTTTTTTTGAGGATCATATTTTAGGTCAATTTAGTTTTATGAGGATTTTAATAAAACTTTTACTTAATTTATTGTAAAATTAGAGTCCTGTCCGTCCTAGAGCGGGCTAGTCCCAGTTGGGTGACAGAATCAAACAAGCAAAAGGTTAAGGTTTTGCCATTCGGTTCCTGTTATTTTTATAAGCAAAAACAATATTTTATAGTAATTAATTCTTAAATAAAATAAAATAAATAAATAAATATATCTGTAGAACAAAATACACATAAGTGAATATACAAAAGCTATATATTTATCCCTTTTTTCTCTCCTTAAACTATATTTTAAAGAAGTAAATTTCCCATACGCAAGTATTATTTTTTTAAGAGCTGGGTATCTATTTATTTTAAATTTAAAGCTATTAATGTCGGTAATTTGTTCAACTTGTCGATGATGTTAAATATTTTTTGCCGTCGATGCTATTAATAACATTTGCCTTTGCGCAAAGGTAGCCTATACCATTGACACTATAAAATCAATGCCTATACTAAGGGAATCAGGTAGTTATTGGATACGGCCGCTCTTGTTGCAAGAGCCTGCTGGCCTTTTTCCTATTTTCCTAAATCAGTGGATGTTCTTGCAATTAAACAAAAATAAACTATTTAACTCCTCTATATTCTTTTCATTTTCTGGCACTATACACGACTTCTGTGCGGCTGCTGCTCTTACTAATATTTCTATTGTGATCATTACTAAATTTCGGTGTGTTGCTGTAACACGGGAAGGGAGGAGGAGATGCTAGCGGAGGCGGTGCAGTTGCTTTGTCACTGGCCAATGTTGGAGGAGTATACATCGTGCTAGTTGGTGGCTGCTTTACTGCTATACTCTGCGCTACGGGCGAAATGCTAATAGGAGTGTTGAAGTCTTCGGCAAAGGCGAAGGTTCTCGTTTTATTTAACAGCGATTTATTCGATTTGCATGCTGCTTTTTATTTAGCTTTGATTTTTATTGACTTTTACCTGAATAAAATTTATTCCCCGATATATATTTTTATGTAATTACTTTAACTATACCTAATAAGGTGAATTCTCCCTCCCGAATTACATCCGCATAAAAACCAGAAAATAAACGTAAAAAAAAAAACGTAAACCAAAAAAAGTGTAGGACACCGTATCACCGCTTCATAAGGGAGAGGAACGCACAAGCGACCTCGATCCTGTAACCAGTCGGGAGGCAGAAGGTATCCTGACAGTTAATTCCAGACGGAGATATCCTTCCAAACTGGTAGTCAGGGGGCAAGTCTGCCCTCTGGGTACCTTTCCCGATGCCTCTGACGGGCTAGTTGGCGGAGCTAGACAGTAAATTGTCTTGTCTAAGTTTTCTACGTTCATCCCACGGCTGAAAGACCGATCATATATCGGTATACCAGCTTGGGGTGACGGATTCGCCCGTTGTAGTCGACACCGCCCTACTGTAAGTAAAGACAGGCAAGGTACATTACATTGCTCGAACACTTTAGTCTTCAGCTTTTCTGGGAGTTCTGCGCGATTTATATTTTTATTGGCGCCAAGCGCTGCTCAGTCTTGGAAAATCCGCATGTCGGTCTTATCGTTTGTTTTTAGCCACCCAGCATAATTTTCGACCGTCTTTTGATCTTAACAGGTAATTAATAATACTGCTTTAATTGAAAGTTAATCATGATCTATGTCTTTAAAATTAACTTCAAATTAAAATTTAGCTCGATCAATTTTGGCTCATGGCCAAAATTTAATTCTCACGATTCTGGAGTCTTTGGATAGACTGTTAATTATAATTCGGACTGACAGGAGCTCTAGTGCTTGCAGAAGTCATATATAGATAAAAATCTATATATGAATAGATTTCTAATGTTTCGTAAAGAATGATCAGATCTTCACTATCACTGCAAACTCAATCTTTATAACATAATTTTGCATGTCTCATTTCTGGTTTGTGTTTATCTACTTTTTCTTAATCTACCTTCATTTGACCCACCAGTTCCTTTTAAATAAAATCTACCGTCTCTACACTTACAATTTTATTGTCTCCTCTACTAATACAATTCATATTTAAGTCCAAATTTTAGAGAGTAGTATGTGTGTTGCATGCCCTGCCCCATCACCACCAAACTCACCCGTGCAGAACAAAGAGGATGGGCCTTCTGAGGAGTTAGGACTGGCAAATCTGGGCGGAGTGTTCGTGGTCCTCGGAGCCGGATCCGTGGTCGGTGTCATTATCAGTATCTTCGAGATGACCTATGGAGTGAGCAAACGGGCTATTAAGTACAAGGTATGATGAACAACTACTATACTTCATTCGGAAATTCGACAACGTACCTTCGGGATTCGTCGATACGCGCTATCTCTTTCCTTCTAACAGATAAGAAAGATAGCAGTGATGTGGGACCGCTAATTGGTGTGGAGCCCTAACTGAGTACCAACATTTTTCTCCAAATTATACATCAGTAAAAAGTCTTTTCTCTACAAGATGAACATTTCTATTCTTAAAATATTTCATAACATTTACATTTAAATTAAACCAATAATTGTAAGATCTTAAGTCAGATATCAATAAATCTAAATACATACTGATCATAATAAATACAATTATTTAATATCTTTATTATAAAATTGAGAGTTTTTATCAACACGACTCATTTGAAGTATATAATAGCGCTTTGAAAAAATCTTCGATGGTAATTTCAACATTGACAAGTTTATATTAATTGGTTCCTATATTAAGTTTATATTATAAGAATAAGAATAAGAATAAAAATAATTTATTTTCAAAAACCCGATCTGGGTATAGAAATTACATATCTAGTGGTATTTCTACAAATAAAATTACATTTCAAATTACTCATAAAATTATAAAAAAGTCTATAAAAAACTAATAATTGTAAAAAACATAGAAATTCAAAAATTCAACATAACAATAACTAAGACATAAAAACTAGAAAAATAAAAAAACAACAGAAATAATGCGAAAACATAGAGAATCAGCAATTCAATAACAAAAATATATAAAAACTAGAAATAACAAAAATATATACAAGATAAATGACTTCAATATAATGGTAGGGCGTCTTTAAAATTAGCTCATATAATGTATGTGATTTAACATCTTCGCTAATGTCATAAAAAACTCACCAGACACAGAATCAAATATTATCGATAGATGATGTAACACTTTGAAAAAACTCAGATTTTGCGCATGCTAAATAAAGGTTTATGTGTCGTTTAAGAGTCGTGTAAGCTACAAATTTACTGTCGCTGATATCGTATTTTTGAAAATAGCCCGATAAAGCGGTCCTTAATTATAAGACTACTACATTTGCCTAGTGAAATACATTCCATTCACATAATGCCTCTCTATTAATGAAGACAGGCTGTCAAAACGTTGACATGGTCAACTGTTATATTGAGGATTTAATAAAAATAAATGATAATAAAAACTATTCTTTTGCGTTCAATGATCAACAAAAATGCTGGATATATCTAACAGCTAGCCTTTTGTAATTTATCGGTGACTAGTTTTATCAAAACCATCTTTTTTTCTATCTAGCCTCGCTATCTGTTTGCGTGGAATTTTCGCCAAACGACATTTTTGTCGAATTAGAATTTTTCGATTATTGTTTTCAGCGACCATTTTTATCGGTGAGATGTTGACCGTAATTCTTGATTTCGCGGTCTATTCTGTATATGGAATTGTGACAAATTCCTATCGAATCTTCAATCGTTTTAGCGATACGATTACAAGATTCGTCAGGTAACACGGCGTATTTAACAAATTATTGAACGTAGTTTCTCTATCAATCAAAATGGTCTTCGCAAACGTTTTTACCGCAGTACAATCGCTCACATCACTTTCACCAAACATGTTTCATCGAACGAAACTCAGTTTCAAGACCTCGATAGGTCCACGCGTGATTGTTTACTGAGCGAATGGTGGCGATGAATAGTATACTTTACTAAAAATGGATGAACTAATAGAAAGCGTCTATCCCCTCTAACCTTCACTTGGTACTTTGTCGAGTCTGCTAATCTATATATGTGTAAATAAAAGAAGGTTGTGACTGACTTTTGATTCATTATCGCCGAGCCAACGATGGATCTTACGGCCCTAGCTGCACGAAACCATTCGCTAACTAGATGATATGAATTACCATCTAGGTAGAACATATGAATGATCATATGAATGAACATATGTATGAATTGTCAATTAAAAAACAATATTTAAAAAATAAATAGGATAACATATATTGTATTATTGTACTAAAAGCGCACAAAATTATCCTTATTGTGGTGCTAACGAATTTGAATTCTTTTCAGAATTTGGATTAAGAATATTATACTGAAAATATTTTGTTTCAGTAATGTTTTTATTTTATGGTTTCTGTATAACTTATTGTAGTATTTGTTTAACTTTTATAATATTACTAGCTGCGCCTCGCGGTTTCACCCGCGTGGTGATGGAAAATTGTGATAATGATGAGAGAAAACTATATATCTTTATAAATTATAGCCTATGTGTTATTCTGATGTGTAAGCTATATTATTGTAAAGTTTCATCAAAATCCATTCAGTAGTTTTTGCGTGAAAGAGTAACAAACATCCATACATACATTCTTACAAACTTTCGCGTTTATAATAATAGTAGGATATAGCTATGGTACCTACAATAATCTTTGTAAATATGTCTATATATGTTAAAAGAATTCCAAAACAAACTTGTTAAAGGAAATATGTAAACTATCTTGTATATTGTGTCAAGTGGCTGCGCTGCGCAAACGTCAGGAAACATATTAGCATACGCCGTTATCCGAAACCAATTCTAATTATTTCGTCAAATCGTACCCCTCAGGTGCCGTTCCGCCAAGAGCTGATCGAAGAAGTCAAGTTCCTCATGCAGTGTAGCGGCAATACGAAACCGGTCAGGCATCGGTCAGTCAGCGAGGACCGCGAGCGAGAGACCAAATCCAAATCTCCGGAATCCCGCAAGTCCTCAAGATCTGCTGCCTCCAGCCACGCCAGCAGAACGTCCCAAGCGTCCAAGTATCGCAGAAGGATGAGGAACGTCAGCGCGTCATAATTTCAATTTAAACAGAAAGTGTACATGAGTTTTTAGTGTTTCATTTTAATATGATAGCATTTTACTAGTATAAGTCGTACTTTGTTTGTTTTAGGGGTGTACAATTTAATAAAATTTTGGGATAATTTTGTCGTTTTCTATACTTTTTACCATTCGAATTTCATATTTCATAGATGTCTACACATTTAAACTATCCTTTTTAATTTACCCGTAAAATATTTTAACCGCAGCCCTCTATTTCCACTCCCAAACATTCAAACTTCATACTTCGAGGATTTCCATCTATCCAAATTATAAAAAAATTAATCTGCTCATAGCACCGTAATTAAAAGTGGCCATACCATTTAACCTTCAAATTTTGAAAATACTATCAATCGAAACGATATTTTTGTTTATTTTATAAGTAGGCACATTCCATGTCGATTCAGGCATGGGGTTACCTTCATAGTCTCAGAAGTGTTTCAATTAAACATAATATATGTAAAAATACAGGAAAAAGTAAGATATACGTATTTTTTTGTTTTGCCCCAGAAAAATCCTGGCCCAAGATACAGGTCGCTAAAAATGGCATTCCGCGACCATTTTCTCACATGTGAATTTGGACAAAAAAATAAAAATTCTTTATCTCTGGAATGGGACAAGATATTCCGTTGCGGTTTTTTTATTTTTAGAATGTAATATTTTTGTGTTTAAAATGATGTACTTGACTTCGAAATATGCGGCTTACTTTTCTCTCTGCAGCTTTCTAAAAAAATGTGTTTTTAGGAAAAAAAATGTTTTTTGAAAAACACCAATCCTTTTTTTTTCACTATTGATCTATACTACTGAGCACTACATTTTCTAAAGGGAGAACTTCCACTTTTGAGTTTATCATTTTTAAGAAAGAATGTAATATTTTGACATATTTTACCATTTTCGATGCTCTATCTCTGGATTAGTACAAGATATTTCGTTGCGGTTTTATCTAGTTTAAACTAATAAACTTGTTGTTTCAATAATGCACTCCATTTAAAAATATGTCTGCAACTTTTTGTGCTGCAAACATTAAAAAAAATATGACATTTTTTTTTTAAAGATCTTAGTTTTAAATATTTTCATTTTATCACCATTGATCAACACCATTAAGTACTACATTTTCTGAAAAGAGGAATTTCCACTTTTGAGTTTAACATTTCTTATAAAACATTTCCTAAATAGATTTTTTTTACATTGAAAGATACGAAATATGAAGATGGAGCCGGAAGGTGGCACTGGAATTATATAACGGAAAAACGTATCTTACTTATTTATTTATTAGTTTCAAATAGTATTCAAGGGCATTACAGATGAATCCAATTCGCCCTTGAATATTAACCCCTCAAATGAATGGCGATTATGAGTTATGTTAAGTTCATTAAGTTCATTAAGTTCATGAAATATCTCTGCTTCCGTCTGAAAATCCCATACAGCTTATCTAACTATTTCAATTTATGCAAGAAATTTCATATCCTCCCCTTGATTAAGCGGCGTGAAACCGCGGACTTAACCTTTTTGCTAAAAATTACCTCCAATAATATTAACTGTCCTGACTTACTAAATAAAATTAATCTCCATGTTCCTTCCAAACTCAATAGATTTAACCCTGCTCTTCATGTTCCTCATGCTGGTACCAAATATAGGCAAAATGCATTTCTGTGGCGAACAAGTGACAATTTCAATGACATGATTAAACGCTTTGACTTTGATCTATTCTGTACGAGTGTTAACTCAGCTAGGCAGCGGCTGAACAGTGAATTTTTTAGCATTGTTGAATAATTTTTGATGCATTCTTAATCGATAGCTTTAATTGAAAGAACACATATGTTTCTACAACGTTATTTAAACGTGAAAACCTTTAATTGGCTCTCTGCTATGTTACTCCGGCATTGTTAAATTATAATTAGCTGTTGGTTTTCCTGAAAATAAATAAATAAATAAATAAATAAATAAATTAGCTCGGGTTGCCTACGGCAAAATGTATATAAATTTATATTTACATTTACATTTACATTTACATAGAGCGGGGTTTACTATAGAGCTATAGCATTACTATAGAGCGGATTACTATAAAGCGGCGCACATTTACATTTATATTTACATTTATATAAATTTATATACATTTTGTATACATTTTGCCAAGGCATCCCTTAAGGGACGCCTCACATTTGAGGGGTTAAGGCTAAAGTGTAAGTCTAAAAATAAATGACTACATAACTAAATTAATGCTAACATTGAACAAGAAAAAACATAAAAATATAAAACTAAATAAAAGACAGATTATGATAAGCATGAGATAGCAGGGAGTTGCCTTTTTAGCTGCCAAAGGGATATACAAAAGATATATATATTTCTGTGGGTAAAGAATTAAGAAGAGCTATAACCCTTCCCACTGGCCTGTCTACAAAAATTTGTGTACGGTGGTACGGCACATTAAACAATAGATACGATCTCCTCGCTGTGTAATTTACCGGTACGTACTGGTCGCGATATTCACACTATTTATGCGCGAATACCTCGATTATCGCCGCTTTTCGCAGCAACCCCGGTAGACAAGTTGGACTGTATAATTTCGATAGTTTTTATTTCTTACCGGGGTTCAGTTCCATAGGTGAGAATACCGAAACCGCTGCTCGACTGCCGACGAATCCAAGGCTTTGCACTACTTGTCCGGTTGGTTCGAAAGTAAAGGTCGATTTCAGTATGACGACGTTTATTCCATTAAAATTGCAACCGCTTACACTATTAGGTTACTTTAACGAGTCTTTTACACTATAATTACGCTACTTAAAACGACTCTTTTACACTATAATTCGAGTCTTTGTAAACTATAACCCGCCCGAACATAAACACTATAGAACGGGGGAATCCTCGCCGCCAAGGAAGCGACCGGTGCGAGTGAAACACTTTAAACCACTGTCACATATTTACAAATAATATTTTAAAAAGGGTCAGCATTTCAACGCTCAGCCAACCATAATACAAAAAAAAACCCTCAACCGAATTCGGCCTCCCACGGTCAGTAGGCGAGGCTATTTATGAGGAGCGTTCTCGAAAGTCTATTATATTATGGACAAATAAACGACAAGTGTTCGCGACTTTCTAGTGAATCCTTGTCCCCTAAACTTACGCCTAAAAGTGAAACTTATAGCTGTAACAGAATGTAATTTATAGCTTTTAGACACGAGTCGTTTTCAAAGGAGAACCAATTCTATGAACCCTTCAACGAGACCTTCAACGTCGCTTATAATATTATCCACGTACAATTCAAACTTACATAGTATCTCTGGCAAATAAATAGTTCCTTGAATTAATTTATATGCAAATATAATTAGTGAAATATATCGACGCGTTTCAAGACTGTTTGTATCCTACCATTCCTAGCACTGTATGTATGATGTACTTTGGTCATGAATAGTTTCCAGGGTCAGATGACGGAGCCGAAAGGTAGGCACTGGAACTCAATAACGGAACAATGGATGCTTAACGTTTTTGGGCTTGTTGGAATCGTCTTGAGATATACTCTAATCATGAATGATAAGATTCTGATAAGACTAAGAGTTATTTTAAGTGATAAGACTAATAAGCAAAAAATTAAATAAAATTAAAAAAAAAAAACACACACACTTTTGTAAGTACTGCACAAAAAGAAAAAAATAAAAATCCAATAATAACTAACCACTTAGTTATCACAGTTTACACCGTAGGGGACTTAGTGTAAGTCATGTTTGTAGTTGTCTATATTATTTGAGTGTAAAAGTGTTCGGTGCTTTTTCTTCAAATCAAATCATCATAATCAAATGTTTCTTCTCAGTGAAATGTTTCCAAAAAGCATATTTATGAAATATTATACCTAACAAATGTACCTAAAAATGTAACAAAAGTACCGAAACAAATGCTAGAAAAGCGCCCCACACTTTTACACTCAAATAATGTAGTTAATCACAAACATGTCTTACACTAAGTCCGTTACAGGGTAAACAGCGATAAAAAGGTGTTTATTTTTTTTTGTTTTCTAAACAGTTTTTACAAAAGTGTGTTTTTTTTGTTTTTATAACTATTATTTTATTACTAGAAAAAGCTCTATAACTAGAAGTACTATGCAGGGGTCATTATCGACCCATTGTGTATGTACTGATTAATTTAGGGAGGGGCAGTGTCCTTTCCTAATGACATGGGGAAGCATGCAAATTAGGATAGACGCTTTAATATGACATCATGCCAAACTAAATTGCTTTTATACCCTTATTCTCCTATGTTATTTCCTTCAGTTGTTGTTTTTATTTTTACTGCTCATCGTTTGTCACCAAAGTGGAAGTTATAGATCACGAGGTAACGCTAAAGTACTTTCCCGGGCGACGCGGAGCAAGGAAAAAGAAGCAATTGGAATATACCCATCTCAAAGTTGTTGTCTCTCTCTCATGAATTACAGATTTATGGTCCTATAATAAAATATAACAAGAAACCAGGTTTATTAACTTTGGTTACGATGAAAATTACGAGTCCTCAATAACCTGGAAAAGTGCATAGTAAAATTGGAACATTTATTACAAAAAAAATACATTTTACAGCTTATTGATGTGATTAAGAAGACGTACCACACTAAGCACCACATGGCATAATTAAAAAAATGTATATTTTTACAAATGTTTTAACTACACATATAAAGCGAATATAACTTGTAATTTACGTAAAATATTATATTACATCGCATTTTTGGTGTGATGTACTAAAATTTAATAATAATGATTTTTTGGTTATAAAAGCTGTTGATATATTTGTATGTCATATTGATATGGCTCGGTATACCTCCCTCCCCCCCACCCCCCACGTCTGTATTTAAAGGTATCCATATGAAAATTATATTATTGAACTTTTTATACGACTATTTATTAGTCTTAATATTATCAATATTGTTGGCACTCGTTTGCCTATGTTGCTATTTTTTTTTATTTCATTTTATTTTTTATTCCAAACCAGTTGATAGGAATTTCTACACTTGGCTATGTCAAAACTAATAAAACTAACAAGTATAATATTTAAATAAATCCTATATGAATATTGATATTGCAAGGTATGAACGTAGAACATCCAAGCGCAGATTTTCTAGGTTATATAGAGGAAACAACATTTTCCAATATTTTCAATCAAAATTCTTACATAATTTCGTAAAATTTTCATATCGACAATAGTACTAAATAATCAAACAAATATTGGATAATTTCAGAAATTATCATACGGGAAGATATTTTAAAGAAAAACACAAATACAAACAAATCAGTAATAATAATTATAGTCAATAGCCAATAGTTAAAAAAAAACAAAAAAAAGGTGGTATCCATTACGTTCGCGCATCTGCAACTGCTCAAATGGAGGCGGTGCGCGCATCAACTCAAGAACAACGAGTGCTCCGCAGTTTTCATTCGATCATTGAGCGGCCATGTCATTGCCAGAATTTATTTTTAAAATTTTCTCATCCTTCGGATCCCATAGCACTGCATAATTTCTGAACTCCTCGATTAGAGCTAGATATTTCTCTTCGGCCCACTCCATAGCGATGGATTCGCGTTTACAGAACGTCGAACGTGATGCGCGAGACGTACCCACCAACGTCTCACTTTGCTCGCGTCCACCACGCGTCCACGAACGCACTGCGCTCCACTTGTGTTCGCGCATTTACCGCCACCGCTTGGAGCGCTCGTCGCGGAGCGTGCAACGTTGCACACTCGCGAACGTATCCACTGCTGGAGCAATTGCAGGTGCGCGGAGCAGAGTTAATGCGCGAACCTAATGGATACCCACCTTTAGCGGTCACTCGATAGAACCAGCCGATTATGTTGATTTTTTTCGACTTTAACCCACATTAAAGCATACTTGAAAACATGGAAATCTGCCAATTCACAAAATATTATTTAATGTACTTACTTCTTGCGCTGTAAATACAGTACCGCGAATTAATTGAAACAAAGAGTATTTTATAAATAGGATAGAAAACGAATTTACCGCGTGAAATTTGTAGGACCCGACGTTTCGGTGACGTTGCAGCCTTTTTCGTAGAAGAGTATTTTTCTTAGAAAAGTGCTTTATTGGAAGTAAACAAACAAAAACAGTACTGGTAGTTATAGATTGTTAGTTTTAATATAGAATGTGTCCTCCTTTTGCGTTAATAACACCTTACACTCTTTTACTATGTGAATATTTAAAAAATAATAAGAGCTATTATTTAAAAATTCGTTTATTATATTATTGTTTTCTTTTGAGTTTGAATGCCGAATATGCTTATATAGAAAGCCATCTATTAGGCTACTAAATATAAGAAAATATTAATCTATATTTGGAACAAATCTATATTTGGAATATTAAAATCCTAGCTGCCCAAACGTAGTGACACAAGCAATCTAATCTATACTAATATTATAAAGAGGTAAAGTTTGTGAGGTTGTAGGAAGTAATCTCTGGATCTACTAAACCGATTTTGAAAATTCTTATACCAATAGTAAGCTACGTTATTTGTGAGTCTCATGGGATATATATCAATCCGAAAAATTAAAAGACATTGTCGTGGTAGTTGGATTTGCAAAGTAAGTTGGAGAAAAAACGGTCGAACGAAAATGTTTCTAACTAACGCTGCCTTAACAATGATAGATATATGATTAAGTTCTAGAGAAAAGTTGTAGAGCTTGATAATGCCTACAAAAAATTCAGCGACAGCATATGTCTCACTTTTATATTTAAGTCACAAAAAGTAGTATTTTATATTACAAAAATAATTTAAATCGTTAGGTCATGTTTATTGGTCATATTATCAACAATTATAAATTCTTATCAAAGTAAATTTATCGACTCGAGTGTTTAAAAGATTTTTTCTTTTACTGCATATAATTTCCTTTTACTGCATAAATGGTTAAAGAGATAAGACACTCACAAGAAACGAAAATATAGTCAAATTGGCATGCAAATACATATATATGTACATATGCATTAAAAATATAACCCTTCTTTTGGCAGTCAGGAAATAAATCATTGCACTCAGTACTAACCGAACCACACGCATAATTTCATCACAAGTAAAAAGTTTTACCGCCCAACGATGTGGGCACGGGTCAGCTAGTACCCTATATAATTATTGACCATACCTTGAGTGTTTGGCAGCCTATCCGTATATAATTTAATCATCTGTAGGAATACTAATATTATCCTTACGGAAAGTGCATTTTGCATGTCACTGTCCTTGCGGTAGTATAGGACTAATGGAAGAGGGTCTTAATTCGACCCGGAGTGAAGGCAATATCCTGGACGGGGACAAAAATTAATAACAGCGACCCAATTAGCTACGCGTGTCGTATCCTGCCATCGTTCAAACGTCACAATAATTCACTCTTAGCCAGACTAGACGTTCGAGATGGAAAGAGAAGACAATATGGCGTGTGGAGGGGAAGGGGGGGGGGGAGAGGTCCGATCCCGCCTTATCACGAGTGCTTTAACTTTAAAGAAGATCCGCAATAGACCAAATAGTCAGGATGTATAGAGTTCCGGATGAAAATATTCTTCTTCTTACAGAAGGGGGGGGGGGAGACTAATGGGTTTGGGGGTGTAAATGAGAAGTTTTGGGGTGTTGAGGGAGGTTATGGGAGTAGGTGGGGGAAGGGTTAAGATCGGGGGCGGTTGGTGTGAGGGAGGATTGTAAAGGGGTGGGAGGGGGGGGGGGGGGGGGTTGGGAGGGGAGGTTAGGGTATAGCGCGAGGAGGGGATGGTTATCTACTTGCCGGGAAAGTCTTGGGGTAACACAACCGACTTTTTTAATATATATTTGCCATTTTTCCACAAGGTCCAATTTAAACTTTGATAACATCGGTTTAAGTTAGTGTTACAAATTGAAGTAAATTTTTATCCAAAATAAATACCATGATTTTTCTTTAAATAGTTAATAAATTGTCTTTCTGTACTTTGTTATTGCTCGGATATTATCGTGTGTAGTCATGGAAAAGTAGGAATTATAAAGTTGGAAAGTTTAGGTAGGCTTTGCTATGAACCCCTAAATTTCTAAACGGACAAATTATTACATTATCATTTCATTTATTTGTTTCAATCATTAAATGTATACAGTACTTTAAAGGTACGCCTTTCACATACATAAGTAATCCCCGTCAGTTTTTGGACAATTTTCCGGCGGTAGACATACTCCTAAACCGCCATTTATTTCACATGACTCTTCACGGCAGTATATATGCCAGGTCCCTTGGCACTTCCGCAAGGGCTCTTTCCAATACTGGTAACGGCGATTATGTTGAAGAGGCATTGGTTGTCAGCTATCGTTATTGCAGAGGTCCACCACTATCGCCTCCACAACTGACGGGGATTTGCCAAAAGGGAAACTATCATAATTTTGTATAATGTCGGAACAAGAGACTGTATGCTGTATTCAACATAGCCCCATAAGCAACAACACGAGATAATCAAAAAACCAGGATAAATCCAATAATGCATCTTCTACATCACCGCCTACTACAACAACTACCAATAAGTCACCGGTCATCTCTACAATAGCTCCAGAAAAACCTTAAACATCGCCACAAGCTATAACTATCAATTTCATAAATGACAGTGTGGAAAAACGAACTAAATCCGAAAAAAATAGCTCTGCAATATTGAGTACAAATTTAACAATGACAGCCATTGCTGTGTTGGCGATTAATTAATTTATTTTATTTTATCTGCATCCAAACTTTTCTCTGGTCGTAACGGTCTCCGTTCCATCGGGTTCAGAAGAGGGAGGAAGAGAGAGTGCACCCGTGGTCGCGCGCCCACCTGTGCTCTATGGTAGGTATAGCCTGCGCACTTGACTGCTTCCGAACAATAGACTCTGAGAAGACTAAAGAAGTCACTAGAATCTACAATGCAGTCGCTATGGCCGAACACGGCTAGAAGGATATATATTTATAAGTAATTTTCTGTTATATTCGCAGAGAGATTGTTTTTCTGACTAGAATTGAAATTTGATGATAATGTTTACAAACGAATAAAAAATGTACATACCTAATGGTATATATAAAAAATGTACAAACTTACGTTAAGTATCATTAAACGGTAAGTATTGAAAACAAAGCAGCTAAGTAAACGTCTGTTTTTTAATACATTATTTTATACATAGCCACAATGCTCAGAGACCTTAATACCGTCTCCCAACATGTGGGTTTAAAAACGAACATGGGTAAAACAAAAATCATATCGAATGCCCATGTCACACCCTTACCGGTACATGTTGGCAAATAATATTGAAGCTGTCGACCAGTATGTTTATTTGGGTCAGACGATCCAACTAGGCAAACAACTTCGACAAGGAGGTCTGCCAACGAATCCAACTCGGATGGGCAGCGCGGCACTGAGATGTGCTCGGTAACTATTGGCTTCATACGAGCAAGAAGAGATTGGCTGTCAATCTGCCACATATATAAACTGCTTAGGGGGTTCGTTGATAATCCGACCATCCTTAGAAGAATCGGTGTATTTGTACCCGCCAGTTACTACCGTGCTAGGACTCACGTATTGTTCGCGTTACCGCGAGCTAGAACTAACATCGTTCAACACTGCTTCACAGTGCGGACGCTTCGTACCCTAAATGCACTATGTTCGACTGAGCTAGAATTGGATATTTGGACGGTGAAATAAGCACAACTGCAAAGTACGGTATCGGCATTTCTTAGCAATCAAGTAATTAGATAAATATGTAGTATGTAGTATTAAAATTGTTAAAAAGGAGTAACTAGTATAATAAGAAAGGTTAGATAAACATTAGATATACATATGTAAGAATAATCGTTTAATATTACGCTCTAACGGATGTCTCCGTCTCGTCTAGAATAATATAGTCTAGTCATAGTCTAGAATAATAATTTATATATTAGAATAATAATGATAGTGATAGTAATCGAGTAGAGTAATAATAATATTATTAACAGTAGAATTATAATAATAGTCTATAGTAGAATAATAGTTATAATCTAGAATAATAGCCTAGAAAAATAATTAACGATTTGGAATCATCGATTTGGAATCACGTAAGGCTAATTATGTTTTGGGAAATAAATAAATAAATATATATGGTGATGCGGAAAGACCTATTTACCACCGATGTTTGCCAATTTGTGAGTTCATAAAAAAATGCCTCATCATACCAGCCACGATAGCGCTACAAAGAAGGGTTTTGCACTTACCAGTTTTTTGCCGGCGTCTTCTTCTTCTTCTGGTGCACCAGGAATGCTGAGAATGACGTTTTGTTTGTATGGCGATATTTCACAAATTCACTTCCTTAAGCAAACGTCGCGAGCGAGAATATACTACACAAAAATGCGTGCGTGCGGGGAAATATACCTTTCACTTCTGAAATGACCCGCATTATATTTCAGCGAGCGTTAAAACCGGTTTGTGCGTTCCTTTTAAGCAACGCTACCCGGCTGGTATCATAAGACAAAATAAAAAAAACCCTTAACGGCGTAAACAATATAAATAAATAAACAAGCTCAAAGACGCGCAACGAGCCATGGAGAGAGCTATGATTGGAGTTTCACTGCGTGACAGGATCCAAAATAAGGAAACCTGCAAAAAAACCAAGGTCACCGACATAGCACTAAAATTTACTAACTTGAAATGGCAATGGGCAGGCCATATAGCTCGGGAAACCGACAACCGCCGGGGAAAAAAGGTTCTCGAATGGCGACCACGAACCGGCAGACGCAGTGTAGTACGGCCACCCACAAGATGGACCCATGACATTGTTAAGGTCGCAGGAAGTAGGTGGATGGAGGCGGCTTCAGACCGCTCGTTATGGCATTCTATGGTGGAGGCATATGCCTAACAGTGGAAGTTTACCGGCTGATGATGATGATGATTAGTATCGCTAGATAGCTATAATAATAAGTGAAGATTCACTTCCGAAGCACTATTATTTAAATAGGTACGAAAACTCAGAAAAAAATCTCTCAACATGGCATTCACCGCTAGGGATATAGCTAACTTCATCCCAGATTACGACGGGACACAAGCGACATTGCACGATTTTATTACAGCTGATTATGTGTTATAAATTGTTTCCCCGGTAAGTTTAAATTTCTTCAGGTTTTTTACTGAATCAACTGAATAACCTTGCCCCATAAAAAAGGGTACCATTTTTGTACACGAAACTTAGGATATGAAAACCTATTTCTATTTCTAGTATGTACATTGCGGCGATCACT
The DNA here is from genome assembly GCA_944548615.1 of Micropterix aruncella. Classification (NCBI taxonomy): domain Eukaryota; kingdom Metazoa; phylum Arthropoda; class Insecta; order Lepidoptera; family Micropterigidae; genus Micropterix; species Micropterix aruncella. Next base: position 35,451,865 of record OX155957.1, on the reverse strand, counting down.
TAAATTTGTGAACTGTGTTAGATTTTAGCGAATACTAAAATTATAAAAAATAAAAATTTTCAAAATACAAAAAACTTAATTCAATATAATCAATACTTCAATCAAGTATGCTCGAAATGCAGAATATTGCACCTACAACTGAAAGGGGGAATTGAGGGCCGCCAAAGACCCGTCAGAAAAAGGAGATCTTGGCTCAAAAAACCTATAAGGTATGGGCATGATCAAAGTACAACCTACCTGTTTCATACAGCAGCTTCGGAAGTGAATCTTCACTTATTATTATAGCTATCTAGCTATACTAATCACCAAACTTCGATATAGGCCGTCATTAGAAGAAGTAGGTTTAGATGGAGCAACATCGACGCCAACGATATAGACAATCCCACGATCGTTATAGCGACCGATCGATCGTGCCGTCATGGTTGTTTTCGTGAAAATCGTCTAGTTGTAAAAGGTTCGACGTAGCGACGAACCGCAGCGATAGAGACAGATATTAATGACACCGGATGACAGGAGACAATCACACCATCTGCCATCTTCTCATCTCTCATCCCATTCTTTCCCTTCCTCCCTCTCACTCTTTCATAATCTCATCGAATGAGTAAGTGATTTATGGGATGAAATCTGGGCAAAACAGGTCCCGAGATGATAATTCAAAATTTTTAGAAAGAGGTAACAATAAAGCATACTAAGTGAACGACAATGGTGATATTGGACAACAATCTATTAAAAATTTATTACTAGGTAATAGAAGTAGTCTATCACCGTTTTTTAAAAGGTTATCGGTCGCACAAAAAATACGGCCAATTTTTTTTTAACATGATCAAAATCTGTCAGCATAAACTACGTCAAAATCCGTCCAAAAAAAACCTTTTAACAGCGTGTCCATTTTCTTTCGATTTAGATGTATAAGATTTTGAAATGAATTTTGTAAAAAAAAATGTTTCATTTTTTTGAAATCATTAACAGAATCTTTTTAAATTCTAAATTCCCGGAACTTTTTAGACAGAAGGTATATCCATTTCGACCCCTCCCGACATGATTAAGAATCTCTCTCTCTCTCTCTCTCTCTCTCTCTCTCAATATACACGAGGCAACTGCAATTGAATTCCAACTAAATTCGGCATTTATCGCACACTCAGCCTATGACTAATGTCATTTCTTCTAATCGATACGAATTGACATAGTTATTCTCCCCCACTCAATGATTATTACATCATACATATCATATAAAAAGCAGTACATTCGACACATATTTCATCATCCTCTGGCGATCCTCCGCCACGCATAGTTCACGCGACTACACATCATCATCCACCAGTGAGCACACATAGCGATTACACCTCGTTATCAAGCAGTACCTACATTATCCGCGATACCGATTTTCAAGCTTCACTCCGCGACTACACAACCACGACATCACCTCGAGCCCACACTACCTACACACCGGCGAAATATCAAACAAGGCGTTACAAACTGGCAACCGATCACATACCTTCTGAATAAATACTTCAACTTCAACAACCAACGACTTTCAATACGGAGAAAACATATTGATGAGAACCACCCTTCGCTCACGAGAAATTGGAGTCTAGTGAAGGGTGGCCACCCTACAAACGCTACAACTTTACTCGGTAAATTCGTTTTTATCCTGCTTATAAATAAAATACTATCTAATACTCAAATCAAATGAACTACATTTAACAAAGACAATATAATAAAAGAGACTTATTAAAATGCATTTTTTCCAAATCATTCGCCGACGATAGACTTAGCGAAACAACTGAAGTAAATTTACTAAATAAAACGATTTAGAATTATAAATAGGATAGAAAACGAATTTACCGCGTGAAATTTGTAGCACCCGACGTTTCGGTGACGTTGCAGCCGCCGTTGTCCAGGTAGAATGTCTACCCTGGACAACGGCGGCTGCAACGTCACCGAAACATCGGGTGCTACAAATTTCACACGGTAAATTCGTTTTCTATCCTATTTATAATGTCAAACAACCGCGATAGTCTTCGATTTTATATTACAATTTAAAAGTTGCTAAACTATAAAAATATAACCGATATCCTCATCATCTCTAATAGCGTATAGGAAACGACGTATTACCCGTGATCAAGTCGAGCTACGAGCTTTATGAGGGAACATTTTATGAATCTTGGCGAAATTTACGAGGATGAAGTTCGTAAAATCGAGAGTTCTTCGAAGAGAGGCGGCTGTCCATTATGATCGTTCAAAACTAAAGTGGAATGGCGTAAGCTTGATTAAATTCAGAGCTTCAATCTTTTGTCGTATTCTTCTACTTCAGAATCGATCAATCTGAACAATTATTGAAGTACTTTAATATAATTCCGCCGTGCTCTACTTCCGGGCTAAGTCGATTTTGTCAGTCCTGTCCATATATAAAATTTTGCAATGATGGCAGGTCGATGTTGACAGTCTGTGGCGGCCATGTTGTTTTGGCGCCATCGGTCAAATCTGTTGTTTATTATTCAGTCACTGTTGCCAAATCACCATGGCATGTTACACGATTAAACAGCACGTAAAAACTTTATTATCGAAATGAGTGTTCGTTAGTGCATGGTTATCTCTCGCGGAGGTGAAGTGAATTGTTTAACGGAGGTGACGTGAACGACGGCCCGGTGGCATAGTGGTTAAGTCGCCTGATCTGACATTGTAAGGTTTCGGGTTCGATTTCCGGCTGAGTCACCATTTTCCACTGAGATAAAATTAACGGATTTGCATTTTCAATTCTGTCAATCGAATGCAATAACAAGACACACACTCACACGCATGTTACACGCGCACTTACATATAAAACTTTCATAGTAGGGTTGGTTGTAAGAGATTGTCGTATGACGATAAACCCGCCCATTGTGAAATTTCAAAATAAAAAGTAAAAAACAAACAAACGAACATACAAACAATTGGTCACCAAGATCTTGCGACTTGACCCCGCTAGACTATTTTTTGTGAGGTTTGATGAAGTCGCAGGTCTATGCCAATAAGCCGCAATCGAGCGATGCCCTCAAGTCAACCTAACCCAAGCTATCGCTCAAATTCAGCCGGATGTATGCGGCAGTCATTAAATTTGGACCTCTCGGATTCGTGCCACTGTGCCAAGCCTCGGCGGGCATTTGAATGATGTCGTATTCCATACGTAATAACATACATGGACTTTCAAATATAAAAACAATGTCGTTAATACCAGCATAATAACAGCTTGTTCTATTAACCGACTTCAAAAAATGAGAAAGTTATCAACTCGGTTATATATATATTGTTTTCAATGTTTGTTACCTCAGAACTCCGTCCTTTATGAACCGATTTAAAAAGAACTCTTTTTATTTGAAAGGATATTCTTCCAGATTGGTCCCCTTTTTATCAAAACTTTGCATGCATAGATAGCGGCCAAAGAGCCGGACTATTTATTTATTTATTTATTTCCTTAAATCAATTTACAATTTACATAAAGAAAATCCTTATCCTAACACAAAAACATTTTATAATAAGTGTATATATTAAACCTAGCTTAGAAAGGAAATTCATCTTTTTGACATATCGGTTTACCACCTCACTAGGTATGAACCTGTGTTGAGGTGGTACTAACATCGGTATATTATTTTGAGACGAGAGGGCAAGTCTTATCTAATACGTTAACAATTTAAAGTTAAAATTAAAAACATCAATAAAATTATACAAATTAAATTAAAATTAATGACAATCTACTAACCTATATAAAATAATAATTATTTATTATATATTAGATACAAACACATATACATATGATATATACCATATATATATATATATATATATATATATATATATATATATATATATATATATATATATATATATATATATATATATATATATATATATATATATATATATATATATATATATATATATATATATATATATATATATATATATATATATATATATATATATATATATATATATATATATATATATATATATATATATATATATATATATATATATATATATATATATATATATATATATATATATATATATATATATATATATATATATATATATATATATATATATATATATATATATATATATATATATATATATATATGGTATATACCATAAACTAACATGCACAATCGAAAGTCGTGCAGATCCGTAAGTATATCTCATTCAAACATAAGCGTTTCCCAATCCAAGCTGGGATTTCCTTCGCTGCTGTTCAAGTAGCTTTTACTAATTTTATTTTACTGCGAATCATCATCCTATGAACGGATTATTTACAAAACCTTATCATATATATATATATATATATATATATATATATATATATATATATATATATATATATATATATATATATATATATATATATATATATATATATATATATATATATATATATATATATATATATATATATATATATATATATATATATATATATATATATATATATATATATATATATATATATATATATATATATATATATATATATATATATATATATATATATATATATATATATATATATATATATATATATATATATATATATATATATATATATATATATATATATATATATATATATATATATATGTATATATATATATATATATATATATATATATATATCAATTAGTACATATAATATGATAGTATATAAAATAGAGTTATAATATATATATATAACATGATCACACTCGAGACCTCAATAATTCTTCAGTCTTCCCTAGATTTATTTGAAAGCCAAGTTGCCACCACTTTTCTAAACGTAGCGTAAGGTACGTCGGTCGTTTGTACGTCCATTGTCAGTATATTGTAAAGCTTCGGAGCTAAAAATGTATAATGTCTTTGTCCGTACGTCGTGTTCATTTTTAACTCCGGTTGTCAGTATCGATTTCTAGTATCATGTCCGTGGTCCCGAAGTTTAATAGACGCAGTCCTGTCATTCCTCTGGAAGTACATCAAGACCGCTCTTATGTATAATTGTCGAATGTCCATTACGTTAAAGTCTATGAATAAGCCAGCCTCTAGAGCGAACAACCACTATAAAGTACCTTGGAATATTTATTGATAACTTTCTACGTTGGCACAAGGAAATAGACTTGACAACACAGCGACTACGAAAACTAATATACGTCTTTAAAAACATCAGGAATATTCTTAGTCCGTCTATGCTGAAGATGACATACTACGCACTTGCACAGACTGTAATCACTTACGGACAGATTGGTTGGGGTAGCGCTGCGATAACTATTCTTGATCCCCTAATAAAGGCCCAAAAAGCCCTAATTAGAGTAATCAACAAGAAACCTTACCGCTACCCTTCCGATTTACTATTTAATGAATTTCAAGTACTTGACATCAGACAATTATATATACGAACAATAGTACTCTACTACTACAGACATGACCTGGTGCCTCAGAATACCTCTATGCACAAGTACGATACCAGAAACCGTAATAACCAACCCCAACAAACTAAAAACTCAGCATACGGACAGCGACATTATGCATTTCACTCGCCGAGGATTTACAATATGTTCATATCTGAGGTGGGGGGGAATGCATTGACGTCAACATCGACAGTCGTGCTGAAGAAAATGGTGGTGTGTTGGCTACTAAACAAAGGGAGAAGGGAATCCGAAAACCTATTTAAAATTCTTGTCTAAAAAAAAAATAGTATTATTGCTGTTGTTCTTTTTTTTGGTATTTTGCTCTACATATCTACGTTAACTACATATCTTCGTTATATTTATCATTAAGGTAAAAATATCTATCAATAATGTTATATATTATATATATATATATATATATATATATATATATATATATATATATATATATTGTATATAAATATAATATTAGTGTTATATTACTATTATGTTATGTATATTGTATATGTGTATGTGTGTGTATATGTGTGTATGTTTATATATATACATTTGTATATGTATGTATATATATATATTATATTTTTTTTAAACACACGGCTGCTACTAGACATCCTTCACTAGACTACTGCCTCGACACAGGCCCAAGCCTAGTGAGGCAGTAAAATCCACATGAGCCTGTACCTTTTTTTTTTTTTTATCAATGATTAATTAAGTATTAATGTTAAGCACTACTAGTTTTTTAATCAATAGTTTGTAATTAATTAATTATATGTTATTAATATGGATAAATAAAAATTAAAAAAAAATTAAAATTAAAATTGGTCGGATGGGAAACGGAGCGGTCTTCTATTAATAACCCTAATGAGGGCTTTCTGGGCCTTTATTGCCCGGTCAAGGATTGATTTAGCCGCTTCACCCCATCCTATCTGTCCGTGTGTAATTGTTGATTGCGCTAGTGCATAGTAAGTCGTTTTAAGCATAGATGGGATTTTCACGATGGGATCCGTCAATTGCCAGAAATATGGGAGAAAGTAGTGGCTAGCGACGGACAATACTTTCAACATTAAATATGTAACCATTTTTTCACAATAAAGCGTCAATTTTCAAAAAAAAACAGCACGAAGTTATTTATTTATATACCTAATATATAAAAACATAACTATATAAAAATGTGTAATATATATTTAGCGACGATTACATTACATTTTTTGAGTCATAAATATAATAATTCTGCAGCCCTGCGTGCGTTAACAGTGTTAGCGCTACGAATGGTTTTAGGCACTCATGCGAGTGACGAATTGCCGCCATACACTTTTTTACAGAACCTAATGACGCGCAACCGGGAACCGACGGAACAACGAATTTCTTTCAATAGATGTAATAAATATTGGATGGGCTTTGCCAACTAAAAACGTCTCCCGAAAAAATAACTAGTAAAATCAAGGATTCTTTGAATTCAAAATCCTAAAATTTACAATTAAAAATCCAATCATTCAACGCCGATTCTCCTGAAACGAGTGGGGAGAGAGACGTTTCTCTTGATTTCGCCAGTTTACACCTAATAGGTACATGTAAAACAAGAACAATAATTTAAAAATTAAAAAACACGCCCACCAGTACAAAAGTGAACTTTGTATTTATAATTATTACAAACTATTTATAATTTGTTCACGCAAAAAAACACATTTTTAAGGAATATTTTTTTTTATTGAAACGATATTCGTTGAAACATAATTCAATTTACGGATGCTCCGTTATGGCCGCCCCGCCCCATTGACGCGTGTTACCTCTGTAAACACCCAGTGCTTAAAGACGATTGCGCATTCTGTGATAATCATGGTGTCCATAATCTACTCAATCAGTCCTTTCATTTGATAATGAACACAATATATTTATCTAAATTTATTGAAATGTGTACAATTATTTATTTGACAGTTGGACAGTTTAGAGATAAGATATAAAAAGTATTTATTTCCAATACAATCATAACAATTGTGTAGGAATGACATTAATTAATCTTTAACTAGTTACTCAATTTAGCCAAGAGATGATATACAATATAGTTATAACTTTAAACTTACCGATTTGCAAAAACAAAGACTATGTCATAACAGTTTACAACAAAACAATTGACAACAAATAATATGTATTAGACTAAATGGGTAGATACGATGCTAAGTATTTTCAAAATATTTTAAGAAGTCGTTACGAGCATACATGTTAATTTTAAGCAGACAGACTCGAATGGATCTCATGAAAATATCGATGTTTTTAATCGCTTTTAATCTTTCAGGCAATTTATTGAAAAGTTTGAGGCCTAAGTATCGACTAGTCGCCTGGAACTTGGCAGTACGTGCTACGAACGGTTGGAGATACATGGTTTTATTCCTGGTGTCATGCCGATGTACTTCCTCGTGGGATATGGCCGAGCTCTTATTGCAATAGAATTCGCAAAGAGCTTCTTGAGCAAAAATCGCATATACGGTCAATATCCCTGTGGATACCCTATGAAATGACACAATGATGCTAACGATACCACACACTTCTAAATTGGTTCAAGCAGGTTTAGAAGTTATGGTACAATAAAGAAACGGAAAACATGTATTTCATGAACCCTTACAAGCATTACACTCCGTTTGTTGGTCAGTCGTATAATAAATGTACTATTCTTCAGAAAAAATCTGGGTTTTATCATCAACTCAATTACGTAATTTAACCCTTCGAGTAGCGGCATAATTTCATGGCAGGGAGAGGCAATATATTGGAATTTCTTGCAATATCGCCGCGCTCGACAAAAAGTACTATAGCTATGGAACTACTATAGCAATCATAAAAAGAATAACTGTGCATTGAAATTTCGTATATAGAATATGGAAATCTCCTTATGTAAAAAAATAGATAATTATGAAAAAATATGAGAAAGTCGAAAGAGTAAAAAAAAAACTCGGCATTTCTAACTTGTACTTGTATTACGGAAAAATACGGAACCCTATTTAGAAATTGTAAATACTATCGTAATCCTTATTAGATTCTCTATCAAAGATAATATTTCGTTTTGCTTATTTACATACAAAAATATTTAGACATTAGCTCAAAAAACAAAAAAAAAATGATTTCTCGAAAAAAAAATTATGATATTTGACAATGGAATTTTACCAGAAATATTCGCGAAATAACGCGCAAAATTATTCTAGAGGCCGTCTATGTATCTATAGTAATAATGAGATATTTAGTATGGATTTTAGGATGGGTTCGAATTGAAAAATAATATTACTGTGCGCTCCGGGAGCAGACCGCCAATATTGGTCGTTACGTAGTCAACGGTGTTCTGATGTGCAACCAAATTTTGTCGTTACGTAGCCGAAGGATTAAAAAAAACAAAATTTCAGAACGTAATGAATTTGTAAGAACCAAATACGGCCACTAAAACATTGATAATATTTATAAATAGGATAGAAAACGAATTTACCGCGTGAAACTTGTAGCACGCGACGTTTCGGTGACGTTGCAGCCGCCGTTGTCCAGGGTAGTCTACCCTAGACAACGGCGGCTGCAACGTCACCGAAACGTCGGGTGCTACAAATTTCACGCGGTAAATTCGTTTTCTATCTTATTTATAATGTCAAAAAACCGCGATAGTCTTCGATTTTATATTGATAATATTTTGTGGAGTGTAATGATGGAATATTTTATATAATTTATTTTACTCAATTAATATTCCAAAATCTTCTATTCGTTACTGGCCATACCTAAGCAACACGTAACACGGCGTTTTATATCGAAGATGCTGCTTTCTTCTTACATGAAAACAAGGGGTCGTCGCACGTACCCTATGACGAGATGATACAGCGATTCTTACATTAAAACACACTTCTAAATCGGTCCACGAGTTTAGAAGTTATGGTGGAATAAAGAAACGGAAACATACATACATGAACCCCAAATACATTACACTCCTTTTTATGGGCAGACGTGTAATAAGCCGGGACCACCACAATACTACATTGTACTCGGCTACACCAATATAATTAACTACCTTTTTATAGACACGTGATCATTTGGCTCAATGATAGTAGCTCATCCAGTCACGCTGTTTTCATATTATCGCTACTTTGAGCCCATGAAAAAATCTGAAACAAGCAATCTGTCTACTTAATGGCGCGTCACCCTTTCTGGCGGAACCGCTCATTCTGGCGACCTATTTACTACCCTTGCTCACTATAGCATCTAAGGTAGGACTTTACAAACTCTACGGTATACTAAATTAATAGTTTTTTTTAAAAACACTAAAAACACGCTTTTGGGCTATGATACGATATTCACACACCCACGGCTATGATACGATACTCCATCATGGAATGCCAGTGCCTATCTTCCGGCTTCATCATCAGACCTTGAAACCTAATCGTGGTCATTCCAAGACTTTTCTAACAAGTCAAAACACAGCTATGATACGATGTTCCATCATAAAGTTCCAGTTCACATCAGATCAGTTCGACAGTACCATATTATTTTATTGTCATCAGAACTACATACAGCTGCCAATTTTCATGACGCTACGATCCTTGGAAGATGGATAAATTAGTTACCTTAGATTCCATTACATAGTTACATACAGGTCGACCTAATAAAAGCGTGTTAAAAAGCGCAGCCTTAAGCAACATTACGGAATTGATCAACGCGGCAAACTTTTGCAAAAATCATATCAGCTGACATGTTAGAAACTTGATATTACAGCTTCAACCTCAAAAATTTAAATCATGAATCACAGATGACTAAACTTTAAATATTCATTAAGACAATATTTAAAGTATACATGCAATATTTTAAATACACATACATCAGAAGCGTAGCTACCGCCGTATCTGCCGTATCAATTATACGGAGCCCCCGGGCCACGGATGCCCCCAACCTGACCTGAACTGACCTGGCGACCTGAGTAGTATGTTCGAAATATTTCAACCGGAGAAACTCCTGTCTTCTTCAAACGAAGAGATATTAAACGCTTCCGGAAAACTGTCGGCTAAATACAGTAAAGACATCTCAGTTATTCTTTATGACCAATTAAAGGCTCTAAAAACATGCTTAAAATCTGAAACTCAAAAAAAAACATTTTATTAAGGAACTCATTGAACTATTGCTGATAAAATTCAATAGTCTTGCATCCAGTTTCCCGGAGGTAATAACAGCATGCTTTTTATTCTTGACCCTTCCAGTTACAACTGCAGCTGCTGAAAGAAGTTTTTAAAATTAAAACTGATAAAAAATACCTAAGAACTTCGATGGGACATGAACGCCTGTCAGACCTGCCACTATTGTCCATAGAGTCAGAAACTTTAGAAAAACTAAAGTCATCATCAGCTATAAATGATTTAATAAATCAGTTTGCCGAAAAAAGGCAAGGAGAGTGTATATTTCATTTGAATTGTTTGTAAAATTTTTGGAAAAAGTGACAGATAGATAATTATGATGAATAAATATTTCTTTTAATTTGTGAAAACATTTTTTTTTCTTTTGTGAGAAATCTTTACCCTTCCTAAGGGCCCCCAAACAAATTTTTATACGGGGCCCCGCCGAGGCACGCTACGCCACTGATATACATATACATAAAAATATACATATTTAGAGGTGTTTGGATGTGAGTTTAAAGAAATCACTCTTTAGAGTTGTTTGAGTCACCTCTTTAGCGATTTACAGTTATCCTGTGGATTTCATTAGTATTCTATTGAGCGCGACTGGGTTGTCAGTTGTAGAGATGACCACCGTTCGCAGTGCTGGGAAATGGCGGCTTCACAGAGGGATGCGCGACGTCGGAAGAGTAATACGCAGTGTGTTGTTCGGTTTAATTTAATTTAATTACTACTGCCGGGCGAGTCAATGTGTAGAGTACGCTCGGTGTTTCCAGCGATGCTTGTACGTGTAAAAGTGACAAATACGTACATCTGACTCCATGATTTTTCGAGCGTGCCAAGACTGCGAGGAAGATTTGAATTGTTTTTCGGCGTGGCAGATGAATTTATTTTTTTATTTATTTATTTATTTAGTAACACATCTAGTAATCAATTAATGTCATATTTGTAAGTAAGATGTTAGCAAGAAATTGATGCGACATTATATTTAATGTTTGACACAGTCGCCTAACTAGGCCTAGGCCTGTTCTAAGGCAGACTTTTAATGACTAGATATTAAGTGTGCACAGTCAACTTAAACTATATGTTAGTATTTATTTTTAAATCGACAAATATGAAACTATAAATATTTACGCATATACAAATATAGATACTCATATACATCTATAGATAAAACACATACACATACATATGTATATGTATACGAAAATAATAATTATTATTTTCGTATACAAATATGTGATGTATACATATAATTATAACATGTGATGTAGTTCTACATTACAATATTTAAAATATACATTGAACGAGCTTAAAACGATACTGTACATGAGACATTTTAATCCAAAAGTTGTTCCTAAAAGACTTCCGTCTTGAGTTCACTTTGCCTCAATGATTATGTTTGATATGATATGCTGTTTGTATGATACTAAAAGCGATTCCGATACTATCATGAACCTAACGTTACAAGAGAAATAAAAAATATTAAGGCTGCTTTTTCAAAGTTGTAATAAATCCAGCGGTTTAATTTATATTCGAAAAATAATTGACGTTAGATCATAGCAATATAATTTAGCATGTTCTTGGCTCTTTCATTTAGCACCGCATTTTCTGCAAGTTTTCTCTACTTCGCTCGTTTGGAGTAGCATACGAATTAAGTGCATTCATCAGTGCCATGCCTGTACCGCTCGTAGATCCTGACAATAAGGTTTCTTAATTCCTTGTCCATTACAATTTAAGTTCACCAATAGGTATTATCAAATAGTATTCAGCCATATAATTGGATGAAAAGTACTCCCAATAAGTTTTCTAAACTCCGCCGCCACTCTCACATTTTCGCATACTAATTTTTGAATCTTTCATACGAAATGACGTAAACCCGCATACAGCAAAATACAAGCACGTATTCGTTGTTAGAATGTCAATCTGTCAAATCTGTGGTTTATTATTCAGTTACTGATGCCAGATCACCATGGCAAGTTACACGAATGAGCAGTACGTTAACATTTCATTATCGACATAAGTGTTCGTTAGTGCATAGTTATCCCTCGCGGAGGTGACGTGAATTGGCCACCAAGATCGTGCGCAAGTCGCAGATCAATGTCAATAAGCCGCAATCGAGCGATGACCTCAAAGTTAACATAACCCAGGCCGTCGCTCAAATTTAGCCAGATCTATGCGGCAGAATCATTGAAAATTAGTCATCTCGGATCCGTGCCACCGTGCGAAGCCGCGGCGGACATTTGCACGATGTCATGTTCCATACATAATGGCATAGTACATGGGCCTTTCAAATAAAAAAAAATATTTTGTTAATAGATAAATCACAAAAAGCTTTTTTTATTGCACATACTGTCAACATCGACCCGTCCTTATAGGAAAACCTGTATACACGCGAAATAAAATAAATAAAATAATCTAAAATGTTATCAAAAAAAAACCGACCCATTTTTTTTATAAGTGCAGCAGTCATGTCATGGTGAAACTTAGAAGGGGCTATCGCAATTGAATGCGTATACAAAATTTCGTGTCGGTGCTGTTAACCGCTGAGGAGTTCTATCGTTGGAAGCCAACCCTGGGTGCCGCAGTCCTGTCTTGGTGAAACTTAGAACGGGATGTCGTAATTAATGCATATACAAAATTTCGTGTCTGTGCTATTGACCTTTGAGGAGTCCCCTCGTCGGAAGCTAACCCTGGCTGCAACAGCCATGTCATGGTGAAACTTAGAGCAGGCTATCATAACTGATTTTATACAAAGTTGTGTGTCCGTGCTGTTGACTATTAAGGAGTCCCCTCCACAGGAGCCAACCCTGGGTAAAATCAGGTCATGCTTACCAATGTAGGCAACCTCCCTACACACTTATCATTCAGTGCCCGGCGTCCGTTCCGAACGGTCGCCTGCTCCGCTCCGCCGCCCGCGCTGAATATTGCCGCCGCGAGTCGACCGTCGAGCGCCGTCTCCGGTCCTCGCCGTGAAGTTCGTGCCGTCGAGTATCTCCGGTTCGAAATGCAGTCTGCTGCCAACTCCGCCGAAGCTGCTGCCGCCCCGCACAGCCCACCAGTGACTAGGGGCCTGGACATGCCGCTCATTCCGATCGCGACACCGAGGAAACGCGTGAGAGACCCCGCGTCTCCAGAAGATGAGCGGCAGAGGGAGTCGCAGCGCCGCCGAGCCGACTCCCCTGACTCTGACGTCGATCATGAACAGATCTTCGGCTCGCCGGTACCCTCGGACACCGAAGACGAGCCTACCTACGCCCAACTAGCGGCGAGGAAAAGCCCGACGCCGTGCCGCAGCGATGCGGCCACGCACCATTGCCGCCCGCGCCGCTTCTGCCGAAGCAGGCGCCGCGCCCCCGACCCATTGTCGTGGACAAGCTCGATAGGTGGCCCGACCACCTGAAGGCTCTCCGCGCGAAGTTGGGGCGCGCGCCGAACGTCGCACCGCTCGGACGCGGCGGTGGCCTCAGATTCCGCCCGGCCGACGACGCAGAGTACCGCGTCGTCCAGGCCTACCTTCACACCCTTGGCAACTCGGTGGCGTGGAACACCTACACGCCGCCGATAGAAAAGGACGCCAAGATAGCCATTCGGGGCCTCCCGGCTAACACCACCCAGCAGGAGGTCATCGAAGGGCTGGCGGCTAAAGACATCGAAGCGACGTACGCGCGCCTGATCCATGGAGGGCGGCGCGCGCTGTTCTTCGTTGTCATTCGAAAGAACGAGGGCTGGCGCAAGGTATTCAGTCTCCCGGACATCTGGTACCTGCCCGTCACCATCGAGAGCTGGAGAGGCCGGAACGGGCCCAAGCAGTGCCACCGCTGTCAAAAGTTCCGGCACAGCAGCCACAACTGCCACCGGCCGCAGGTTTGCGTTTGCTGCGGCGAGGAGCACGCTGCCAAAAACTGCCCTCGGCCAAAGACCGCCTGAGCAACCTGTGGAAACTGCGGGCAGGAGCACCCCGCCAACAACCGGCGCTGCCCCAGTTTCCTAGCGGAAATCCGCCAGACGACGCCGAAGCAGCAGGGTGCTCCGCGTGCAGCAGCCACCGCTCCTCCGCGAGCCCCACCGCGAAGCGCCTCACCGGGCGCCTCGACCGCCGCCGCGCCTTCGTCGCCTCCTCCACGCCCAGCGCCGAGGAAGACGCAGGCGAAGTCTCAGCCTGCCGCCGCCCCTACGGAGCCCTTGTCGTGGAGGAAAAAGCCGGCGCCGCCGGCCACTCCACAGCAGCCAGCTGTGGAGAGTCAAGCCACTGCAGCAGCAGTCAACAGGGCCCCATCCGCAGCAGGAGGAGGGGATGGAGGTCGAGGCGACCGCCCAGTCCACCAGCTCCCAAACGCCCACAGCAACCACAGCGTCCGCATGCACGCAAACGGACGAAGAAAGTGCGATTACACCACCCCCACAACCCCAGCCAGAAATGCCAGAATATCCAGAAGAATACCTGGACGAGATGCGCTGCCTCGAGAGCGACGAGCTGGTCTTGTTGAACGTAATTCAGCTGCTGGAACTCGTTCGCGCGTGTCAAATCGGCACGAAGGAGGGGAACACCAGGCTGCTGAATATGGTCCTTCAGACAGACCTGCCTCGTGCCTCGAGAGAAGCATACCTATTGAAGTCTGCCTCAGGGTGAATAGCCCTGAGACGCCATACTCATGAAAGCCGGGCCTATGGGCCCGATTCAAGAGAAGCCCCACGAAAAGGCAAAAGGCCTAGTGGTAGACGTCACAGGCCGTTCTAAATGGCCTGTCGACTGATTTCGTGTGTGTGTAGTGTTACTCAATTGCGCCTTCTCATACTATTTATAAGGATAATACCACATCCGAAACCATACCATAAAAAAATCACTTTGCAATAATATTTGAAGAGTTCCCTCAATTCCTCATGGACCCCATATTCAGACCAAGACTTTGATTAAAACAGAACTAATCTGGAAGTATATCCTTTCAAATAAAAAAATAATTTTCCAAATCGGTTCATAAATGACGGAGTTCTGAGGTAACAAACTTTTTAAAAAAAAGATAAAACCCAATTGATAACTTCCTCTTTTTTTTTCAAGTCGGTTAATAGCCCCAATCATTTAACTATCCGTTTCGGATGATTGGCAATCAGCCCTCGTAGACCTCTCGAGAGTATGGCAAAACCCACTGAGGTTATCAAACTACAGATTATATTATGTTTACCTCCTGATCTTCCATGATAAACTCCTACCTTAAAGAATATATTAATCTTCGATGAATGCACACAGGTGGAGCTATCAAAAGAATTTTATTCATACACTTCAAAGGGAGGATTTTCATACTCCAGGGGCTCAGTCCATGTAACACATCTACCCACGTCATTTTCACAGACTAATCACTTGTTTACCTCGAAGAGCTTCGATGCGAATCCCTCGAGGCGTATTGCATTGTTCGAAGATAACGCAAGTAAACACGTGGTGAAAATGTATCTATCTATAGGTCTTTAACTAATTAAATCTCATGACGTTACAGTACTAAAGACAAAATTTAGGATAAAAAGACACGAAATTTAGATTTTTTTCCCCAAATTTCGCCTTGATGACTCGACCTACAATGCGTTGCTGTTCTAGGTATTGGCTATAACAAGCGCGATAATTTATTTGCATTTGATATCAAACTCTTTTTACACGACTGTCCAACAAAAAAAGAGTTTCATCTGTGTAACTTTTCGTTTCTTTATTCTACCCTTCCTACTAAACGCTTGATGTGACTGATTAGATGTGTGTGGTATTGTTAGAATCGTTATGTCATCCCGAGTATCATATGCTACCTTAACTGTCCAAACTAAATTAACATAAATGAAAGGTCTGATTGATTACATTCCGGAAATATACATGTATCTATATGGATAAATACATAAACCACAAAAAAAAATAAGAAAACCGTAATTAATATAATTATAAATACAATAGTTCCCTTTCTGTAACGGCAGTCGTGTTTTTTATTCTTTATAATACATTTTATATATAAAATGACCTTTTAGATTATAGCATATATTATGCATTTTATGTGTATCTAGAGCCAAAAGTAAATAAATAAATTAATTTTCGAAAGTGCAAATCCGGGGAAACACCTCGGGCGAAACTGGGTGTATTGCGTGACGGGCTGTGTCTTGGGGGAGTCTGGAAACATACGTCTCCTAAAAAGCAAGGGGGTAGTTGTTGACCTGGCTTCAGTTATCGTTAGAAACGACCCATTGGCCAACCGATCCCAAGTGCGCTTTACTGGCAAAGGGTGCCACGGATCCGCGAAAAATTGGAATTAGAAACTACCGCTAACATCAGGCAGAAGCCGCGCAGGAAAAAGAAAATATGGACTTACACACACATACATAGTATTTCAACTAAAACAAAGACACAAAATATCAACTCAAACAAAATATAATGCTACATTCAATATCTTCTCTATCTACAATGGTTTCGGATTTGCACATACTTTCGGGTTCCAACTACTGACGTTATATAATGTACCTACCTATTTAGATAACCATCACCATTGAGGGAATACTTTTGTGAAGGAGAAAAGTCGTTTATTATTATGCCAAACTGTAATTTTTCATAATATTATATCGGAGCGTTCGCTCGCCGTGCTCTCTCGGAATCGAATATGCAGTTTGACAATATGAATCGTTTAGTATGCCTGTCAAAATGTATTACGTGTCAGAGGGTTCGGCGCGGTACCAGCTCTGAATAGAACATACAGTTTGGCAATACGCGGTCTGCGGGCGGTCGTCGCGCTCTGTTTGTGGTTGGAGTCGTGCCACCGCGGCGCTGTACAAATATTAAAAGTTTTCGGATAATTTGATATTTAATATAACCCTTCCAACTCCAGCCTACACGAAATAAATTATTAGCAGTCTGCTGACCTGGATTCACAATCGCATCGCTTTTTGGCAAATGACAAACAGATAAAGCGAGCAGGTGTTTAGCAAATAAAAAAATAGTTATAAAGTAAAAGAAACGTTTGAAACAATGGTGTTAGTTGTTGATATTACGTCGATGCCTTAATCTGAAAATGTGCTTACTTGCAACAGATTACCACATATATTACGAAAACCTTCCCGTAGCTATGAAGGCCTTAGGCCGAGCCTCAACTTATAGTAAATATTAGGACTAAGAAGGCCTTAAGTCACGCACAAACTTAAAATAAATAATAAGAATTGGATAAAAAACGTGTATTTTTTCTTATTTCCTGTTTTATTTTTATTACCTTTGGGAAAAGTGCTAACTCCTAAGTAAACTACTGATATTTCCTAGAGAAATTTTCCAAATCCCTTTTTTAAATTGATTATTACAATTTTCCCTGTAAAGTTACCTCGAATGGAAGTGGCACTTTTGCAAACTAAACCATCGGTATGCAGCTATAAGTCTTTTTAGAAACGGTCCGTTAGCCACCAAATCCCGAGTGATCTTAATAGCAAAGGCAAATTCGATCTGAATTACCGCAAACCTCAGATAGAGGTCGCGCAAGCAACCTCAAATCTGTGACCAGACTGGACGACGGAGACATTCGTCCATAAGGCGACGTACTACTTAAAAAATAAACCGTATCTGAGTTTTTAAGCCCCGCCTACTTACCCCCTCCCCTCGCGACGGGGCAGGTGTTTATTATGTTGACTCATCTCGCAGCGATATTCACTCGCTATCGATGTCTGGACTAAACACACTAGGTATACACTATTGCAATGGGATTTATATTTTGGGATTATGCAAGTGTCATGTACCTACGCTGGTGAAGAAGGCTACGCTTTATCATCATCTAAACTTGAACATTATATTACTTTCCCGGCTGCCACTGGTAGGGAAGGTATTGTGATCGTGCGGAAAAAAATGTTTAGATAACTATAGAGATGTCCATTTTAAACCAAAATGATTAAGACCATTTTCAGAGAAATGTATGTCTATTTGCCTGTATGTAATCTCTCACGATAACTGCCGAGCCGTTGAACCGATTGAGTTGAAATTTGGAATATAGGGATAGTATCACCCTGGTATGCGCCCATTAGATTTTGGCTGTCAACTGTTAAACCAAACTATCACTGTCAAAAATTGACAGAAGCCATATCTTACAGAATTTCATTTGCGATATGTCATTTGAAAGCCCCTGAAAAACTGTATTAAGAACAGTCACCTGTCACTAATTAATTTTCGACATTTTAAAATTATTTTAAATGGTGATAGATGACAATTGGAGAAATGCCGTTAACTGTTTTGGATACAGTTTTCCAAGGGCTTTTAAATGACATAAATCGCAATTCATGTTCCGTGAGATACAGCTTTAGTATTTTTTGGCAGAAAAAACATTTAGCATCGAATTAAAAAACAACATTGTGTATCGAACTATTTATTCGCGGTATAATAGTTCTTTGAGGAGGACATAACGACACCCATCGCCTTGTACATTATCATTAAATAATTATTTAATTAAATAGTAATATAATTTATTTTTAGATACTGTAAGCATATCATTGTAAACTTTAAAGAAATACACATCATTAAAAATAAATAATTATTAATGAAAATATAAAATCATTAAGACAAAAAATCATGAAGACATTTCTGGTTGGCAAAGTAGTCTGTTATTTCTGAGCAGATACATACATATTAAATGTAAAGAGACGAATAAATACATTTAAAATTGCGCAGTACATTTGAGACTTCCTTTTTGTAGCCTTGACAGTGTCGCTTTGTAGTGGTGCGCCGACTTTTGTAATTAAAATTCATCAAATGATAATACATTTTCAAAAGCCTGTTCATCATTATTAATTAGATCTGTACTCAGCACAGATTTGGAATATCGTGTACTTTTCGGTGGCTCTATATTGCTTGTGCTTTGCTTTGGAGTGTTATTGGCAAGTACATTCTCTGTGAGTTCTTTGCTCACTTTGTGATGGAATCACTGAAAACTAACTACCGCTTAAGCGTTGGACAAGGGAGAGGAACCGATTTCTTTCGTTTTATCGTGTCGTTTCTTTTATTTGCTTCTTTCAAAGTGTATTCAGGCTCCCTTAAATCCATATTCCTTCATATTCCTGGATCGATAACTTCAGGTAAAACACAGTCCATATAAAAACAAACAAGTTTTTTCCATGACATTTGTCCAAATCAAATCATCCGTCTGTATATATTCGGTTTGGAGGAGATCGTTTTTACCAGACCAAAATGTAAATAGGCACACTTCCTTTCCAGTTATATCTATGGTTCCAGTTACAGTTTCTTTCCAGCACACTTTCTTTAAAGTTATCCACAATACCACAGATAGTTCATACCTTGTTGAAAACTTACGTTTTTTCGTTCCTCAGCGATTAATTCGCAATTCACGCACGTTTGAGGTCTCTCGTGCCAATACCAACTACGGGAAACATTCCATCGCTTATGGGCTGATATGCACGTACGACTCTTGTTTCTCCACCATCGACATTTTCAACCTCAACCAACCGACGTTCGTTAAAGAATTATTCAAATCAATTGCACCTAACGAGCTTGTTAATACCTATAGTAATTAGTTATATACTTTCTATACAACATATCAGTAGCTACCACAAATATTTATAAATATCTATAAATATTTATTATATATCTATAAATACCTATAAACATCAATAAATATCTGTATCTATTTATCCACTATACGACCTATCTATATCTTTATTTATATCTATATGCATATACACATACCATCGTCTAACTCCTTCTTCCTAATCGCTTCCAATTCCCTACCTCTCCCATCGGTTTTCTATATATTTTTTATATTTAATATGAACTTTGTTTATTTTATAATAAATTTTTAAGTGTAATATGCTGAAATCCAAATGTGTAATAAACGATTATAGGCGTAATGTTTTTCTTTTTTTTCTACATTTATGCACACGTATGTATATTGTATGCGCTGTATTTTTCCAGAAATAAAATAAAAAATAAATAAATAAAAAGAAATTATATATGGACCTGTCCTTGAACTTGAACGTACCAGTGATGTTTGATGCTGATTTCAAGTTTTCCATCTTTCTGTTTCCAAAATGTCACTTTTCTTTTTCTTGTCGCTTCCGTTAACCAGATTCTATGCGCTGTAATGGGAAATTTGACTTCAAAAATATAATCATCAGATATTCCATCTGGAGAAGCTCCCAAAAATGGAAATTTAGGGTCAATGAATAATCCACATTGCTGAATTTCCACTTTTTCTAGACATATTTTTCATTCTAGTGCAGTTGTTTCATTTTCTTTTCCATGGCAAATTGATGCTACGTTGCTCAAATCCCATTTTAAGTCATGGATTTAACTAAATTGGCGCATTTTGTGTGTTGTTAACTATTGACAATTTTGCCAAAGTTAGACGCAGTTACCATTTTTCTTCGTAATTCCAACCACTCGCTGCTTTCACCTTGAATAACCGTAAGTTTTTCAATTCGCAATCGATCATTTTTCTATTTTCCCATTCTTGAAATAAGAGAGCTTTGCTTTTTTCGAATATTTCTGATGGAACATCGGGTTGGTTGCAATGTTCTCCATAATGCGAATTATTGTTTTTTTTTTTAAAAAAAACTTTCTGCTTTTATTTCTTTTATAAAGAATGGATTTACTTAAATGCCTCTGTCTTCTTTATTCCACTTTTGATATCCTGCCAGAGGGACTTTTGCCTATATATTTTTTATGTAATCTTGACAGTGGCTGTTTTGTATTAAATGATATAACTGCCGCATTACATCGCGCTTGGTAAGACTGCTTTTGGATGTAATTTGTCCTCTTACCACCAATAAATTTTGCAATGATGCCGTTAAACCTTTCGAGAACATTACTATCTACATCATGAATTAGGCTTCTTGCATGTATTGCTACCTACGTTTTAAGTTATGTAACGTATTCTTTCCCAAATAATGTCACCCATCAAACAACTCATTGCATCCAGTGTTTCATTTTCCGACAAACAATTTTAAAAACTTCTACATTTATCATGGTTTCCAAATGCATCTATCAGGGCGTTCAAAATGTCATTATACAGGCAATCAATTTTCTCATCAATTGAAAAGTTTTGACATTTATTGTAAGCTACTGCTGATGTAATATTTCTTCGCATTTTTAGATTTTTTTCACAGACATTACAAGTTGAATAAAAGCTTTTAAAAAGTAGATACCTACGTTTTGTTTTTTAAATTACAATTCTGCCTATCTGACGGTTTTCTATATTAGAACGGTCAGAATCGTAGCCTAATTGTATATTATATTTATACATGGTGTATAGCTCTGTCATATGGCTCTAACGCAAATGTATTGGCATTATTTACTGTCCCCTTATATACACACATTTTGACTCGCAGGAAGCAAGCTGAAGTGGCGCACTTGTTTCAAACTCGCATAAGATCACACCGGTCGTAGGTTCAAAACCTACCGATATGTATATTTTTTTTTTGTTTTTATACATAAAGAAACATTGTTATCAAATAAATGAACACTTTTTATTAAAAAAAAGTAATATTGTAAATTAAAAAAAAAAAAAAAAATATTAAATATTATTTTACTTATTATTGTTTCTATTTTTCAACATATGATTTATCATGTTTTTAAACCTCTTTCATTTACACGGTGAAATAGCCATCTAAAACCGATATTTTTTTACTTTCACATCTCCGATCCATCGAAATGTCAATTTGGTAATAATAAGTCATGAAACAGAGCGTCGCGAACGCAACCGCATATGTCGGCCTTCGAAGCCGAAATGAACCACGTTTCTAAGAGCCAATAACATTTCAATATAAAAGGTTGGCTGTTATGCCATTTGAATCAGTAATTGATCCCCACATAAGAACCATATTGACCCAATGTCGCTTGCGGCATTTTGAATGCCAGCGCGTCGTCGCGAGAAGAGCGCGCTCATCTCATTGTATGACAAAAATAATATAAACGGGCTCTGCAAAATATTATTTTTAAAATATACTGATATTTTATTTAAAAAAAATAATCGTCAGTACTACAAGTTTATTGTACATAGTTTATGTAAAAAAAAACAAACTTGAAAAATAACACACAGTAATAAGTAATATTTAACAGTGAATATGGATGAAAGTTACACTTTTTATATATTTTTTTTTAACAAGAAAAACTTATTTTTTTAAATTTATGCCAATGCATCCCTCTTTACAACTATTGTTAAAATGCCGTAGTATTTTTTTTGAGTTTCTTGATCGTGCAGTTTAGTGTGAGGCACGTTTCAAAAAATGCTCTAAAATGAAAATTTCCTGTATAGCTCCCAGATTTAATTATTTTCCTCAATTTTCCAATACTTTAAAAAAAATCTGAAATAGCTATCTGCTTAAGAAAGGTACCGTGAGTTACGATAATTTTTTTTTGTTGACTAACATCATCAGTTATTTCAGTATGACTGTTCAAAAATTGCCAAAAAATGTAATTTTCGAAATTTACCTACATCGTCGCCTTACGAGGTCAGCCGGCTGTGCAGCCCTTCCCAGTGCATCGCGTTAATGAGCTTAGATTGACTTGGGATTGTATTGTCCGCAAAGGCTTTGCGTTCACACCATGGAAGACAGAATGGCTCGATGTCGTTATAACTCTGTGGGGTGGCGGTTTTGCCTGTAGTAATCGGCACCCCTCGATATACGGTCACATTCAATTCGGAACGAAAGGGTGCAATGAAACTCGATACAATGTAGAGAAAGAGGGTAGTTTTTTGTAGTTTGTAAATCGTATTTGTATGCAAATTTTCTTAACGCCAATGTGGGTCTCCGCTCATTCTTCAGGTTAACAGTTTTCCTTTGTCTCTTATTGAGGTTAGTCTTTGTTATTGAAAAAAAATACTGCATATTATCTGAAAGTTGACCTATATATGCTTTTCCTCGACAACAAAGGCTTGAATCAAAAACAGTTGTAGATAATTTCAACTCTGGTTTTCGTTTAGAATAATTTTCTATAAAATAAAATCTATTGTATTAAAAAAACCCTAATGAGAAATGATTTGTTTCTAAAATACAATTAGATTGATTGGAGATTTTAAAAGTTGTAGGTAATAATTCTATTATTTTTTTTTTTAATCCAGAGTGGTTCGTGACTGCAAAGGGTTCGCAACCGCAAAGTCGTCCTGAAAGTAAAAGTGGACAGGAACTGAAAGTGCGAAAGTGTAGCCGCCCAAGTGCCGAGGGCGGCATGGAAATTGGGCGGATCGCCTCCTGATTTGTCGGGGCGGGCGGCCATTACGCGCGGCGCCCAGCATTAACATAAAGACGTGAAAACGAGCGGAAGAAAGTGAATTTGACTTTCTCCAACGCCAGCGGGCAAAGACACCAGAATGAACTACTGTCCGCTATCCTCTCCTATACAAAGTACATAGCAGACACGCTTCTGAAACGCGGGTGCTTCCTAATGCCGATAAAATCACACTAAATATTTCAAACGCAAACTATTTCGTTCAAAATTGCAAAACGATTCTCACAAGCCGCTAGAACCTGAGTCGTTTGATCGGGTGAAATATCACTATTGTTAAATTATATTCTACTTCCAGTTGATAATAGGCTGACCATGTGTATGCAATAAAGTTTTTCAAACAAAATCAAACAAACAAACTTCCAATTTTACCAAATATGTCAGGGATACAAAAAAAATACCGTATGTTTTTATCAGTATGTTTTAATTACCATTTTTTAAGGCAATATTTCATACTTACATGTATAGTTGTAAGTAAGCTGAATTGGCGCGAAAAATTTTCGCGCCAACGTCGTCGCTCTTAGATTGTTCGTGTTCATTTTCTCCAAGACCTTGGTGACATTCCTGATAGTAGATCAAACGAGCAAGGTAATCGAATTAACCCAAACAAATATTATTTCTACATCTATATAATAAAAATGAGTCGGGTTTTATGTATGTTACCTAATAACTCACGAGCGCCTGGCCCGATTTGAACGATTCTTTTTTTGTTTTGTTCGTAATCATTTCGGTGTTGCTATAGGATATAAAAAAATTGGAAAATCTCTCGGAAAAGTGAGAAAAATGAGAAAAACCAAAAATTATTTTAGTACCGAGTTTTTTAGTACCGAGTTCGGCCAATAGATGGCGCGGTTTGACAAGAATAAAAATACGAAAATTCGAAAATTAATATGGCGGCACGGCGTGAAAACTGACATTTGACAGTTAAGTTGAATTTTACGAATTTTTCATAGCGTTTTCGTGTTTTCGTGATTCTGAAGGTAAATCAACTGAATTAAGTGAATTTCTGTAATTCGCGAATGTTTTTCCAGGTTTTGCAATCATTTTTCACAGTTATGCCCTTGCCCAGACGCTCCAATCTCAGCAAGGTGACCGCTCGAGCGAGACGACAAAGAGAGGTTCGAGCAACTGAAAACGATGAGGATCGCCAAGAAATGAATGAAGCGACACGTATACGTAATGTTGCAGTGCGAAGACGATTGAATTTGAGACAAAACACATACAGAGAGGCTTTCTATTATAATCTGGCGATACAATACAGCGATTAAGAATGCGTGCAAATTGGAGAAATGGACCATTTGTGCCAATATTGCAGTGCCTTGAAGTACCGCCACGAACCACTTGGTTTGTGTTGCGCAGGGGGTAAAATGAGATTGACACCATTGGTTCCACCACCAGAACCATTAGGATCGTTGTTGTCTGGAAATGCACCAGATTCTAAGCATTTTCTGTCGAACATACAATATTACAATAATTGCTTCCAAATGACTTCATTTGGTGCAACACATATTGTTCGCGACAATTTTATGCCCACAGTAAAGGTAATTGCTTCACACTTATTTACAAATTTATTTATTTTATTTTTATTCATTATACAACTCAAAAAGTTACGGATTATGCCCAAAAATATTTTTAACGTTAAGCCAATATCAGAAAATTGAATTCCATCGCACAATCCAGTGGCAATGTCACCTAACTAGGCCGGGACCTGTTCTAAGGTAGATATAGGGACTAAATAAAAGAACAATTGAGATGTAAATAAATATATATATACATATACATATACACATATCGGCTAAACTCATTTTTCTTTCAAGTAGAGTAAAGTAACTCCACTTAGTGGGCAAAAAAGGTGCGTACTGCTGATATAAAACCAGAGTAACTCAAAAATAATATAAAACATGAGTTAATTAAACAAGGTTAAAAAAATGTTAGCTTCATGGATGTAATATTAGATTTTTTATATCTCCCATAGTTATTATAAAATCAGGTTATCGTCATTTCTGAAAAAAGTGTTATTTTGATTTACCGGAGCTTTCATCTAGGGTTGCGATTACTTAGATACACTTAGAAATCTATATACCTGTGATAAATACATGCATACAAAAATCAAGGATACCTTTGGGATGAAGAATAGTCGAGCTAAAAGAGTCTGGATTTATAATAATAATGTAAAACAAAAATTAAAATGATTCAATTAATGATCACTTCGGTGAAACATTCATAACGCCAGAAAATTTGTGATTGCAGATTCATGGCCAAATTTTCCATAAGCTGGGTTCGCTGTTGCCGGTGCCAGATGCAGAACATAAATTTCTGCAAATCTTTTTCATGGGTAATTCACGGGAAGAAGTGCAGCAACGATTTGCTTACAATCCAAAGACAAAGGAACACATTGTTCAGCAGTTGCAGACATTTTTTCATGAACACAATGCGTTGGTGGCATTATTTAAAACTGCACTTGAGCGAATGCCCTCTGATAACCACCAAATCGTTATTACAGCAGACAAAACTCCAGCTGGGGAACATTCTCGGCGCTTCAATGCTCCAACGATTGATGATGTCGCCATTATTATGGTTGGCGAACACTCCGATAACCGTGACATTGTATTGCATCGCCGTAACAACCAGTTGACACGTGTTTATGAAACTCATCGATCGTATGACGCCTTACAATATCCGATATTGTTTTGGCAAGGAGAAGATGGCTACGACTTCACGACACGGTTGTACAATCCGCAAACAGGTACATAACAATCACTTCAATTTGGTTTGATTCAATTAAATTGACGCTAATCTATTGATTTTCAGGCGAGGTGACGAATAAAAAGGGCAGTTCAATGAATTTCTATGCGTATCGCATGATGGTGCGTGCAAACGAAGACAATCACATTTTGAAATGTCGCCGTGTCTTCCATCAGTATGCTGTGGACATGTATGTAAAAATCGAAACAGAGCGATTGACGTACATTCGTTTGAATCAGACGAAATTGCGGTCGGAAGATTATATACATCTATGCGACGCAATCAACAATGACGGAAACGCGCAAAATGTTGGTCGAGTAACGATTTTACCATCAACATATGTTGGGAGTCCTCGACATATGCATGAATATGCACAGGACGCAATGACGTACATTCGAAACTATGGAACGGCCGATTTGTTCATTACTTTCACATGCAATCCAAAATGGACTGAAATCCAAAAAGAATTGTTTCCTGACCAATCACCAATCGATCGTCATGACATAACAGCGCGCGTTTTTAAACAAAAACTACGAGCGCTCATAGACTTCATTGTTAAACATCAAGTTTTTGGTGAAACTCGCTGCTGGATGTATTCCGTTGAGTGGCAAAAACGTGGGTTACCACATGCCCACATACTGATTTGGTTGCGAGACAAAATTAGACCGAATGACATCGATCAAATCATCTCAGCGGAAATACCAGATCGCCAGACTGATATAGAGTTGTACGAAATAGTCACGAAGAACATGATACACGGTCCGTGCGGCATTTTGAATACCAATTCGCCATGCATGATTGACGGAAAGTGTTCGAAGCGTTATCCACGCAAATTGGTGAACGAAACCGTAACTGGCAATGACGGTTACCCGCTGTATCGTCGGCGATCACCTGTGGACAATGGAAAAACTACAACCGTCAAAGTGCAAGGGCAGAACATCGAAATTGATAATCGTTGGGTGGTGGCATTTTGTCCATTGCTTTCGAAAACGTTTAAAGCCCACATCAATGTCGAATCGTGCCATTCTGTGAAGGCAATCAAATACATCTGCAAGTATGTGACGAAAGGCAGCGACATGGCCGTGTTTGGCATTGCTCCAGAGAATGCAAACGACGAAGTAGGCAACTACCAAATGGTGCGGTACGTCAGCAGAAACGAGGCGCTTTGGCGAATATTTTCCTTCAAAATTCATGAGAGATATCCTACGGTTGTGCATTTGGCCGTACATTTAGAGAACGGGCAAAGGGTCTATTTCACAATTGAAAATGCTGCCCGACGAGCTGTCAGTCCGCCATCGACAACTTTGACGAGTTTTTTTTAAATTTGTTCCATTGATGATTTCGCACGGACGCTGTTTTATTCAGAAGTTCCGAAATACTACACTTGGAATCAATCGTCGAAGAAATTTCAACCACGGAAGCAAGGAAATCCAGTTCCAGATTGGCCGCATGTACGTGCAACAGAGGCGTTAGGTCGCATTTATACAGTACATCCTAACAACGCCGAGTGCTTTTACTTGCGTTTGTTGCCGATCAATGTTCGTGGTCCAACATCATTCGAAAATTTACGTACTGTCAACGGACGACTCTGTGCTACATATCGAGAAGCCTGCCAATGTTTGGGATTGCTGGAGAATGACTTTCATTGGGAACACACAATCGCTGAAGCTGTTGTTTCTCAAAATGCTCATCAACTGCGCACATTGTTCGCAATCATTCTCTGCACATGCTTTCCTTCGCAACCCATTCATTTGTGGAACACATTCAAAGATGACCTGTGCGACGATATCCTGCATCGCATGCGTGTCAGAACATCCGATCCACATTTGCAAATAAGCGATGAACTGTACAACGAAGGATTGATATTGCTTTAAGATATGTGCTTGATGATGGTCAATAAAGTATTAGCACTGCTTGGCATGGTTGCGCCAAATCGTCCAATGCACGATGTATTTAACAAGGAGTTGGAACGTGAACAGCACTACGATCGTGATGCATTGGCCCAATCAGTCGCAGAGAACGTTCCGTTGCTGAATCCGCAACAAAAATATGCATACGACTCGCTCATGAAAGCTGCGAATGATGGAATTGGAGGATTGTATTTCTTGGATGCACCCGGTGGAACTGGGAAGACTTATTTGATTTCCTTGATATTGGCTTCGATTCGGTCAGAGAATCACATTGCATTGGCGATTGCATCATCCGGAATAGCTGCTACATTGTTGGAAGGTGGTCGAACTGCGCATTCGGCACTGAAATTGCCACTAAATTTGCAAGCGAATGAAACACCAACGTGCAACATTTCTAAAAATTCTGCAATGGCGCGAGTGCTTCAAACATGTAGAATTATCATCTGGGATGAATGCACAATGACTCACAAACGAGCGTTGGAGGCTCTGGACCGAACGATGAGAGACTTGCGCGATAATCAAACTATCTTCGGTGGTGTAATGATACTCTTAGCCGGTGATTTTCGACAAACTCTTCCTGTGATTCCACGTTCAACAGCAGCCGACGAATTAAATGCGTGTTTGAAAGCGTCCGCATTATGGAGACACGTGAAGACGCTGAAATTCACGACGAACATGCGTGTCCAACTCCAGAATGATCAATCGGCGGAAGTTTTTTCGGGACAATTGCTGGACATTGGGAATGGAAACGTTCCAGTCGACATCGTCAGTGGCCACATCAATTTCCCAGAGAATTTTTGCAATTTCACCGAATCGAAGGAGGAATTGATTGAAAAAGTCTTCCCAAACATCGTTCAAAACTATCTGAATCATGGATGGTTGGGAGAACGTGCAATTTTGGCGGCCAAAAATATCGATGTCGACTCATTGAATTTTACAATTCAAAGCAAAATTGCAGGCGAAACGATGGCGTACAATTCGGTTGACACAATAACAAATCAAGATGATGTTGTCAACTATCCGACGGAGTTCCTGAATTCGTTGGACCTACCAGGAATGCCGCCGCATAATCTCCGACTCAGTGGCGTAGCGTGGGGGGGGCAGGGGGGCCATGGCCCCGGGCGGCGCAATTGAGGGGGCGGCGCGTCAGCGCCGCCCCACATTTTCTGGGCGGCAGCAATAAGCGTGGCCGAGGATTGTCTTTGGATAAATTTTTGATACAAAAATTCTCCACAAAACTTTGTGACATCCAGATAGATACCGAACGATTCCATTAGGGGCCCTTTTTGTAATTTTTGCGACGAGTCCCTAAAAACAAATAAATATCTATCTATTAACTCGAGGGGATCGCTCGGTGTAGGCATATACATTTATTTTCGCAGCGAAATAAATTCTATGAATTTTAATACCTAAAGTACAAGTCAAGTTTATCAAGGCCAAGATGACGCGCTAGGGGTGGGGGAGGGTCCGTCTACAAGTCGCCCCGCACCGCGCCTGCGCGCCGCAGACCGCTCCACCGCTTGCGATCGCATATATTCATCAGTCAGTTCGATAGCGACTTTTTTGCTAATGTGCACGTGCGTTTGCCTGCGTACCGCCTCCACCCTCCGCCGCCGCCGCACCTCTGCCTCCACGCGTTGCGTTTGTTCGTTGACAGCGAGGGTGTTGCATGGTTTGTGTTTGAAAACTGTGTCTGCCTGGCCGGTGAGCAGTTAACTACACATCATAACACATATGTAAGTATTAAAAATCTATAAACTACATAAATACTTTCCTCTTATTAATCCATATACATGCGGGCGGAGCCGTGAGCATATAATATTTTGGTTATATATTACAATTTTTAGCATAGTATTCATGAATTAGTTATACAAAATATTATCAGTTTAAATTAGCGTCTAGGAAACGTATTGCCCAAGAGAATGTGCTCTGAATACTCTCTTAAATATAAATAAGGTGCGTGTGCATATTTTGGGTACCCGTACTAGGCACAATCTTAACTTTATGAACAATGTATTCATTCCGCTAGATAATAAAACTTCGAATATTTCAGAAACTGAAAGCCGCCTTTTGATTTGGGCTATTTTGGACGGATCGGATGGCTACAATTTGTTAGTAACTATTTGGTAGGGTGATTTTTTAAATGATTTTTGTTTTGTTACAGCACACCTAAACATGAAAAGGGTAAAAGAAAGTGGAGCATCGTATCGAAAAAAGAAAAAAGCCAAGGAGGAAGATATCAGAAAAAATGAAGGAGCTATATTCAAGTTTGTGCAAGTTTCGGAGACTCCAGAGTCTACGCCAGGGCCATCAGGTGTAAGTTCCTCAGAAACTATTGCTGCTCATCAAAACCAAGAAGCTGAAGTAGCACAAGCAGCCGACACTGATGACTTGTTAGTGCTAGAACCTGTAATTGATACTTCGAATTTGCCAGCTTCAGTTGCTTCTGCTGCGATTGCTGAAATGTTGACACCAGAACAAACTTTAACCACATCAACTGGTACTGAGTCAGCCTTTGACGGATACGATATTGGAAAATGGCCTGAAAATATAGATTCAAACATGCGATTGATAATAATACAGCGAGGTCCCGAAGTCGTTCAGCACATTAATACAGACTTCGCTGAAGAGCCAATAGTACCACGCTCGGTTCAGTCAGACACAGACTCTATCGCACCGAAAGTAGTGTCAAGGAGGCTAACGCGAGAATGGTTTTACCGCACATTGACAAACGGCGAAAAAGTTTTACGCACTTGGATGGTTTATTCTCCTTATAAAGCGTCATTGTTTTGCTTCTGTTGTCGATTGTTTGGGAACGCAAACTCACCGAACGCATCGAAATTTTACACCTGCGACGGGTTTAATACTTGGTGGAAATTGAATCCTAAAGTCGCCAGTCATGAATCAAGTGCTCTACACAATCAACATTTTTGCAAATGGAAGGAGTTAGAAACAAGACTTAAAAAAGGGCAGACTATTGATAAAAAAGAGCAAGAAGTCCTGGCAAAAGAAACCAAAAAATGGCATGAAATTCTAACCCGAATGTTTGACATAATAAGATTCCTGGCGAAACAAAATTTGGCGTTACGTGGCCACAGGGAAGACGACACCAGTACCAATAGAGGCAACTTTTTAGAACTGGTGCATCTTCTGGCAAAGTACGATCCTGTTCTCCGAGAACATTTGGTAAGAATAAAAATGGGCCAAAAAATTTCATTTACTTATATGTCACCAGAAATTCAAAACGAATTTATCGAAATTTTAGGCAATAAAGTTCGCCAAAATATTATAGTTCAGGTGCAAAAGGCCAAGTATTATTCCATAATATTCGACAGTACCCCTGATATTTCCCACAAAGATCAAACAAGCCAAGTTTTACGATACGTGATGATTGAGAATCAGGAAGTACGAGTAGTAGAATCTTTTATAGATTTCATCGAGACAAAAAGCAAAACTGCCGAAGGTATTAGTGATATGATATTAAGTAAGCTCGACGCTGATGGGCTCGACATTATGAATTGTAGAGGACAAGCTTACGATAACGCCGCTACAATGGCCGGAAGACACACAGGAGTGCAGCAACGAATAAAGGATATCAATCCTAATGCCGAATTTGTGCCCTGCTCAAACCACTCACTGAACCTTGTTTGCTTGCATGCGGCTTCGGTGGAGGTGAATTCAGTGACTTTCTTCGGCACATTGGAACGTTGCTATGCTTTCTTTTCTATGTCCACACACCGATGGGAGGTCCTGACTGCTGCTACAGGCAAGAGTTTGAAAAGGGTTCAGGACACACGTTGGAGCGCAAGAAGCGATGCAGTAAACATGACGCGAAATCATTACAGAGAAATATTAACAACGCTAGAAAAGCTAACAGGAACAGACGAAAGCTTGAATACTCGAACGGATGCAGGAACTTTGTTAGTCGCGATGCAATCATTTTCGTTTTTATGTTTTTTGGGCCTCTGGCAACCGGTACTGCGTGAAGTGAATGATGCCCAAAAATATTTGCAAACGGAGGGATTTAACGTACATCAGTGTGCTCAGAAAATAAGCGCCTTACAGAAGATATTGGACGAGAAAAGAGAGCAGTACGTGGACGAGTCTTTAAGATATGCTAAAAGTTTGTGTGAAGAACTTGGCATTTCAATTGAACCTCCAAGACGAATCAGGAAAAGGAACATTTTTGGCGATGAAATTAGAGATGCCGGCTTATCACACGACGATGATTTAAGGCGAAAAATGTTTTCCTCGTTAGACCGAGTTAGTACTGAAATTCGCGAAAGGTTCCAACAGCTCCAGAATTTAGCGACAAAATATGCCTTTCTAATGCCTGAAATATTATTAGGCGTTGATGATGAGTGCAACCTCGACCACGCTTCTCAAGATATTGACAAAGAGGAGTTTAAGCTTGAGCGCGTGCGTCTACAAGCTTTTGTAGCTACAACAGACCGCAAAAATGAACTTAATGATTCCGGCCCACTAGATTTATTAAAGTTTATTTTTGAGTCTAAACTTGAAGGAGGGTTGCCTAATATTGTGGTAATGCTGAGAATATTCCTCACAGCTGCCATAAGTAATGCCAGTTGTGAGAGAAGCTTTTCTAAACTAAAATTAATCAAAAACTATTTAAGGTCTACGATGTCCACACTGAGATTAACAAATCTAGCTATCGTGGCAATCGAACAAGAGGTACAGATTGACATTGACCTTTGCATTAAGGAGTTTGCGTTGAAAAAATCTCGAAGAATACAATTTTAATTTAAGTAAGATGTTTTATTTTTAATCCTTTTAAAATGGCGATAGAGTATCATAGATCTTTTACTGATTTTTCTTGTCTAAATTGCGAAGTAGGGGGCGGCAAATTTAGGGTTCGCCCCGGGCGTCAGAATTCTACGCTACGCCACTGCTCCGACTCAACGTTGGTTCCGTGATCATCATGCTTCGCAATTTGAATCAGCCACGATTGTGCAACGGAACTAGGCTGGCTGTGAAGAAATTAATGCCAAACGTTATCGAAGCGACGATTCTGAAAGGGAAGTACAAGGGAGAAGATGTGTTCATTCCACGAATACCAATGATTACTACCGACTTGCCATTTGACTTTAAACGACTGCAGTTTCCCGTACGACTTGCATTCGCGATGACGGTCAACAAATCGCAAGGACAATCACTGGCTGTGTGTGGAAGAAATTTGGAAAATCCATGCTTCACGCACGGCCAATTATATGTCGCCTGTTCGCGAGTGGGAAAACCGTCATCTCTTTATATGTTTGCGCCAGAAAACAAAACGAAAAACATCGGGTATCATAGAGCACTGCATTAAAATACATTCCATTCGATTTGAAAAAAAATCACTTAGTTTCAGATTTTGGCGAGACGAAGTTCGCCGGGTTCCGCTAGTAAATAATAAGAATGTTTTCGTATATTTTGAAACATTCCGGTCAATAAAGTGACTGTCGTATTCGACGGCTCTTAGCTAGTTGTAAATTTATTTCGAAAATTTACATTTTTTGATCATTTTTAAGGATAATACTTTTTTATTCATACTTTTATGTGAATCTTTAGATAAACGGGCACATAGGCAATTATCGGTCAAGCGCACGGGTCAACACCTATCCGGCGGCCTCGACGCAGAAGTGAGAGCCAAAGTAGGACACTGGCCTGCGGGCCAGTCTCCCCTCGAAGTCAACCTTCGGGCGCTCCTGGACGGTTTCCGAACCGTGCGACGTCAGTCGATCGACTGTGCATTCTGACTAATAGCCGGGGGAGTCTGGGAACAGTAATGTTTCCTATATAGGGGAGGTGGTTGTTAACCTTATGGCAACTGCTCTTAAAACGACCATTCGGCCACCCGATCCCGGGTGAAGCCGGGCAAAAATGCCGTGGTCCGCCTACCCTGTAACCAATCCGGAGGCAGGAGGTATCCTGAAGGTTAATTCTAGAGATATCTTTCCAAACCGGTAGTCACGGGGCAAGGTTGCCCGCTGGTTACCTTTCCCGGTGCCTCGCCCTGTTACTTTGGCCTCTACCCGTCAGAGGCCAAAGTAACAGGGCGTAGCTAGACAGGAAATTGTCTTGTCTATAAATGTTGTACGTTCATCCCACGGCTGAAAGAACGATCACATATCGTTATACCAGCCTGGGGTGACGGGTTCGCCAGTTGTACTCGACAGCGCCCTACTGTGTCAAATTTTTATGTGTATGGATGTATTGTTGTATTTTTATTTTTCTGTATTTTTATTTTTATGTGATGGCAACTTTAGTATATTTGTAGTATATCTTTATCAATTGATTAAAGTAAAATACACGTAGTAAAATCCCGGATGCCAAATTGTAGTACGACTTTGAGCAATCTAATATGCTATATAATCAATAAATGTATTTATTGACTATTAATATGTACATTTTTCTGCAATTTCATGATTTTAATTCTACGACGGCCTTAGTTTCCCCCACTTGAGGATAAATGCAAATAACAGCCAAGTAATTAAATCATTTATTATGTTATGAAATGAAACTATAAACGTATACCTGTATAATCGAATTCTATTGATTTTAATCCACCGAATGCATGTAACTTCAGCCGAGTCATCAAAAGTCACAATTTTATAGTCAATGTTTTCGATTCATATCGAGTTCGCGTTGGTGCAATCGTTTGCCTCTATTGGCTATTTATTCTGAAACTAACTGGAGCGAACTTTCGCCGCAGTAGTAGAATTTGATGGCTTAGTTTTGTAGGTTCGCGAAACTCGTAGAAATGCATTCAAAACAAAAACATTCCTACTTTATTACGCGGACTTCCTCTTGATGTGCGGTTGTGCGAGGTGGAGAGTCGCCGATGCGCAATTTCATCTTATTATATTTGGAATCGCACAATTCGGCAGGTACTTTTTGATGAGATAATAATATTATGTTATGATTCAACGTGTGCTGGTTACAGAGGCTTGGGAAAAATAAAAACATTTTCAGCGCCAAGCCGTGATAATACATTATTATGGTTTCCGGAAATATTGGTAGTGGAGATACAGCCAGGAAATGTGGATAGGTTTATTTATTGACTTAAGCACAAGCCACACACAACGGACGTAAAGGGCAGAAACGGGAAGAAACGGGACTGCGCCCCATCTTTTCTGTATGCTTTACGTCGCGTCTTTTCTATACGATTCGTTCGAAAGATCTTTAAACGGACTTCGCGTCCGCGACGCATCCGAGTCTTACGTCCATTGTGTGTGACTTGCGCAGGACTCGGACAGGGCGCAGACGGGAAGAAACGTGTGTGCACCCATCGAAATATAAGGGCCTAGATGGGCCTATCGCGCGCAAAAATTACCACTTTAAAACCAATACGGTTCGCTGCCAGTAGTGGCTCCGCCAGTACTTCCCGGTGTGAGCGATCCCGCGACGAATATTGCTGTGCTATTCTCTCGCATACAGCTCAACGTATTTCCCTCTCTCTTTCACATGTTATTACGCGCAACGGATATGACCTAACTTATTTGTACCTGAGGGCATATCTATGCCTTATATAGCTATGGTCTGCATCCCGTACTTTTCTGCAGTTTCGCGTCGCGTCTTTTCTATATATTTTGTAGAAAATTCTTTATTAAACAGACTTCGCGTCCGCGACGTGTCCGAGTCTTAGGTCCGTCGTCGTGGCTTGGGCCTTACAACTGTAAGTTCAGTTTCATATAAAATCGGTTCGATAGCCAGTTGAAAATTTTCTATGCAAAGAAAATTACCTAAATTTCATGACGAGATTTCTCACCGAGTTATTACGGCAATAATCCAACAATTCAATCCAGAATATGATAATTAAATCCAACTGACTAAATCATAGCAACCAGCTGAATAAATCCAGATCCTGATTTGGATATTGTCCACTGAGGTCCACTATAAGAGTATATTATTAAAGACAATGTTTAGAAGCTAAAGATTATGATTTTATTTTAGGATGGTTCTTTGATTATTGGATTATATCTGTTGTTTATAATTTTTTATCGTTACTGATGTTAATTACTGTAATTTTCATTATTAAAATTTTTAAATTTGATTTTTCTATTTATTTGATTTTGATTATTCCAATTTAAATTTATTAAATAGTGGTTTCCTGTATAAATAATAGTGTGTTCTGAAAACCAGGATAAGATATATCCTGAGGATACCCCTAATTTGCAGCGTTTGTAGTTTTAATACATATTATAGTCTTCTTTTTATAGTTTAAATTTTTAATTCTGTTTTTTTTTGTTGTGTTGACAACTGCAAAAAAACATTGGAAATTGTGTTTTTAAGCTCTCCAAAAATCGTAGGGATCATATTTCATAAACCTATTTCAATAAAACATGTTTAATTGACTCACAGAAGATGCATTTCCTACGGCCTTAACCTATAACCAATCATTCAAGTACATGCAACGCATGCTAATTGAAGAGGGCATGTCATTAAAAGAGGCTTTCCATGCGACGATTTTCATGAAGGATCAAAAACTCGTTATCTCGGATTCTCCGTTGGGACGCGGATGCGAATGGAAATAAACGAATTCGGGACGAAGCTGAAGGACAGAGCGAAAAACGAAAAAAGGAAAAAGTAGCGATGAACAAACTTTCGTCCTTTCAAGATGGAAAACTTTTCAAAGAACGCTGGAAACAGGGTGAATGAGATCGATAAATCAAGCGTATGGAAGCTAATTTGCTTTTTATTCCAACTTGTTTCAAATGGAGTTAAAAACTGATTTATAAAAAATATGAAACAGATAGTAAAATACAAAGCAGTGACTGAAGTGCTGACCATAGTCAAAAATCAAAATTAAAATGTTTTTATTCACAATAGAATTTGTAAAAAATTGCTTTGTGACGTCAAAATATGAAATACAATTTATGGTTTATATTATAGATAATTTGTCATTCAGCTTACATTTCAAATACTTTATAGATACTGGATAGGTATATTATATAATCATGATATATAATGTAATATTTAACAACAGAAATATTTTAAAACAATTTAAAATATAGGTACAGTTTGAATTTAAAATAGTCATAAAATTTAAAATAGTCATAATTAACAACAATAGTGAAAAAGAAAAAAAAAGATAAAAAACAATATACCTACATAGATAACCATTTTCAATAAAATAAGGAAAGAATATTAAATCTCGATTTTATATTAATTAAAAAAAAAACAATATCATTTATAAAATCTACTACTTTGTAGTAAGCCTTCTTACATAAAAAATACACTACCTAATCAATAGTAATACTTTTTATAACCAGTGAAATAGCTTAAACGAATAGATAGTTAATTGTATTGGTTAGTATTTGATTTACGGAGTATTTATAAGTGTTTATGAAATTATTAAAAATGTCGAAACGATTTAAATGAGTATGATGAAGCTCACGGCAATGTGTGAGTACTAGAGCTGTCAACTACAACGGGTTAACCCGTCACCTCAGGGAGTTTTAACGAAATTCGATCGTTCTGTCTCCGTGAGGTGAGCGCAGAAGACTTAGGATAAAACAGTCCCACGTCAAGCTCCGCCACAATCCACATGCCCGTAAGAGGCCAACGCCTTATCCGTGAGATAGTCAGGTATGTTACCCAGCGGGCTTACACTCACGCCGTTACTTCCAGTGGCGACCAGATTACTCCGGTCTCTCGACTGGTTACGAGTTCGAGGTCGCTTGCGCGGTCCTCTCCCTTACGTAGCGATGAAAGGGTGTCAACCGAATCTATCGCGGTATCCTTTGCCCGGCTGTTCACCCGGAATCGGGTAGCCGATGGTCGTTTCAAGAGCAGTCGCCGAAAGGTCATCAACTACCCCCGCTCTATAGTAGACAGTATTGTTTCCAGACTCCCCCGACTGTTAGTCAGAATGCACAATCGATTGGCTAACTCCGCACGGTGCGCAAACCGTCCAGGAGCACCAGGAGATTGAATCCAGTAGGAAACTAGCTCTCAGGCCAGACTCCTACCCGGGCTCGCACTTCATGCGTGGAGGCCGCCGGATGGGTGTTGACCCGTGAGTGTGACCGACCCCAAACAAATGGGTCTTCGTGGCCAACTCAGCAAGTAGGTACTCAGTTTCTGGGTGCATTCGTTTTAAAATGTAAAAATATCCGAGCATTAAATCCAACTCAAACCGAGGTTATCAAAATTCATATTGGCCAGACTGAAAAAACGGTTATTATATAGATAAGTTAAGGACCTAATATTTCATATGACGTCTACATGAAAATTGCTGATGTCTGCTCGGAGTTCCGCTTTTTGATCGAAAGATTGGGGAGTTTGGATAAATTGGCCGGATGCAGTGTGGCTTGTCGTCGAACTTGTTCGTGTGTGACAGCAGCCGGGGAGTTTATAATGAAAAACGTTTTCGCCATGTCTGCGCCCTGATATTTCTGGAAATACATGCTCTATTTTGAATAATTTTGCAGCGAAAAGCTAGCTTCATATTGAAATTTTATTAAACTAAAGTGGGGTAGGCTGAGGCCAAGATTTTTTATTTAGTTTAGTTTATTGATCTATAAATTCAATATTTATTTATTTATTTATTTATTTAAGAATTAATTTCTAGAAAACATTATTTGCTTACAAAAATAACAGGAACAAAATGGCAAAACCTTAACCTTTTGCTTACTTGATTCTGTCACCCAACTGGGACTAGCCCGTTCTAGGGTGGACAGGACTCTAATATTACAATCAAGTTTGCTTGAGCTTGATTGCTTACAGATGTACAAGTTTTAGTAAAAAGCTAATAATACTAAATTGCCCTAAACTGTGAACATCAAAAAATATATAATAATAATAATAATAATAAATATTCAAAGATAAAATAATAAATAAAATGCAATTCCATTATATAATCGGCAATAATATAAAATTCGATTAAATAATATAAATAAAATTATATGTGAGAAATGAAAGAAGCAGTCATTAATATTAAATATATCTTATTTTAAGTAATAAAGGATTTCTTATATATAAAGTCAATTTAATATATATAATAATATATATATATATATATATATATATATATATATATATATATATATATATATATATATATATATATATATATATATATATATATATATATATATATATATATATATATATATATATATATATATATATATATATATATATATATATATATATATATATATATATATATATATATATATATATATATATATATATATATATATATATATATATATATATATATATATATATATATATATATATATATATATATATATATATATATATATATATATATATATATATATATATATATATATATATATATATATATATATATATATATATATATATATATATATATATATATATATATATATATAGGTATATATATATATATATAGTCGTATTCATCTCATGACATTTCTCATATGATGAAATGTCATAGAGATGAATACGACTAGTGTCGAAATATTCTCAGTCATATAATTTCTTCTAAAATAAGTTACTAACATCCATTTCTGTTACAGAAACCATCCTCCTATACTCATTACATCCAAGGGCATACAATAATTCGGCTGCAGTGAGCAATAACTAAGAACATCATAAGTTATCAATTGCGGAAACAGGTGCTGCTGCCCTAAGTATTTAAAGAGGACATTAACTATCGGTAAAATGTTTCTGGTCCACCAGGACCCCAGATAAGTAACTTTTCATGAATCTAATTTTATATATTATATATATATATATATATATATATATATATATATATATATATATATATATATATATATATATATATATATATATATATATATATATATATATATATATATATACATACATACATACATACATACATACATACATACATACATACATACATACATACATACATACATACATACATACATACATACATACATACATATATATATATATATATATATATATATATATATATATATATATATATATATATATATATATATATATATATATTGTAACGAAGCGCTCTTATCCCGATTGATCCAGGATCGCGTCGTTCTGGCATTAATAAAACGGTTTCCCGTTTCGAAACACATTTTCTCCTAATGTAAACAACACGTAAACAAAAGTGACGTTTGACAGGCATAAAGAAGAGAAGATCAGTACCATCGACAATAGACTCTCCGTAGTACATTGGAATTGACGTCGGCCGTCAAATAATTCTTTGTTTCCAAAAATAAATAATAATTTAATATTACAGATTAACTGAGGTCGTTTCGTAATAAAATAATTTATTAAAGTAATGACTTTCATTATGGTCGACGCAGCCGACGGCATTTCCTGCGCACGCGCAGGAGTATCCGTAACGTCCGTCTTTGCCAGTAGTATAAATAATACCGTAAACATTTACAGTTTTTATTAAAAATATATAATAAACGGTAAATAAAAAAAGTAATTAAATCTAGGTGCATAGTCCCTGGAAAAATACTTGGATTTATAAGTCCACAGGGGAATTAAAATACGACAATAAAATACGACGCCGGATAGGTTTTCAAAATTTGGCGGGGAAATAAGCCGGATTTGAGAGGAAATCGTTCGCTATCTACCCAGTGTTGAAAAATTGTTAATTCAGAAATCTACAGCCGTCTCGGGCACTAGAGATTCCGGAAAGGAGTCCCGTGTAATATTTAAGTGGGATTACGCATATTATTCCGGTGAGTTCTTGCTTGTGTTTTTGGTGCCGATCGGTGAATCCGTGTGGTGGGATAGCGGATGACTAGATTATCGGAACGGCAGGAGATTCGCCGAGGGGCGGGTCGTCCCAGTGCCGGCTTCCTGTTCCTATTCCCGCGGAAATCTGGTTGACTTTAATCCTGTGTTCTCCCACAGGGATCTCGGTTATAATTTTGAATTCGCCGCGGCCGACTTCCATCGCCGAGCCGTCGTGCCATCGTGTTGCCAGCAACTGCCCCGACAATCTCCTCTTCGCCGGCTTTCCATAGCCGAAATCATCGGGAGGGGAGCGATATCGGGACGCGCCGGAACCTAAGGAAGGCCCTTCTTCTTCTTCTTCGTCGTCGCCGAAATCGCCGACTGCTCCCGTCATCGGACGAGCGCGACCTACCCACATCAGCGATACCGACGAATATCCCGAAAACCGTCGGATTCCTGGAGCGGAAACCTCGGGGGAATTGTCACTGGAGGACCTCGTCCTTAACCGTTCCCGTTTAAAATCGCTTACCGCCCTCCTTTACTGTAAACTTGCTAGCCGACCCTGGATAGGTCTCATGCTACTCACTTCATTTTAATATATTATATAATTCTCCAATTGCTAATTATAAATTTTATCTTATTCTTTTTTCTATCTATCATCTCATCATCTCCGTCACCGGTTCTACTGTTAATCTTTTTTACAATGTAACTATTTCGAAATTCTAGGAAATAAATTATACTTTACTACTTTTCCGAGAGTTTTTCTAGCTATGGGAAAACTATATACGTTACATTTTGGCGCCCAACATTTACTATATATAGCAAATTTACACTATATCTAAAAATTTTAATAAAAAATAAAAATAAAAAAATAAAAAACAATTTTTTTTTTAAAATATCTACATAAAACTAGCTTTTCTATGATTCTGCAAATAAATAAATATAAGCGGTAAGCGGTAGTAAACAACCAAATTCTTTTTCAGCCTTGCAGCCTCAACTTTGGTGAGTCGTTTGTTGTTTTTGATAGTTTAGTCGTTCCGTGTCGCGATTCGATTGACTCGTATTGACATTGAAATCACATGCAAGAAATCACCATGCCTTTAAAATATAAGCTGCTTCGTAAGACGGAATTAGATTTTGAAATATCAATAAGAGGTGGAACTCCCAGGGAAAATGTAGAAAGTAACAGATCGTTGATGCGTGATCTGTTAGAAATCAATCCTGATACTTCTTATCCATATATGCCAGAAAATGAAAAGGATATTTTAAACTCAATATTGAGGATTAAAGCTGATATAAAAGCCATTAAAACCAATATTGAACCAGTAAATCCTGCCATTTTCAATGAAAATTTCAATTCGATAAATCGTAGGTTTGAAATAACGACGGATATGCCTGTCTATTTAGCGGAATTTTGGGATTCTATAAAGGAGCTGTGGGAATCTTTTAATCAAATGAAAACGCAAACTCCACAACATTCAACAAGCGACGTAACAAAAAGCTCAGAAAGCTCCGTCTCAAATAGCGTTATTAACAGCGATAGCAATATAGCGGTTGCTTTACAAAATATCTCGTCAAATAACCAAACCGATACGACAGATTTGACATCTAGTAAATTAAATAATAATACAATAGTCAAAAATAGTCATCCGGGTACATTAGAAAGTACGCTCGATATTCATAATGGTCGTCCGGTAGACATATCGAAGCTGCGGTTATCCTACGATGGGAAGAGCTGCGTTTTCGAATTTTTGGAAAGAGTCGAGGAGCTTGCTGCCAGCCGTAGCATATCGGAGAGCGCACTTCTTAGAGGACTTCCAGAGTTACTCAGCGGTAACGCGCTGCAATTCTATCGCCAGACTAAAGGGTCCGTTCATTCCTGGTACGAGTTTCGACAGATCCTGAAAGACAAATATCAGCCTGAGGATTATCAGTTTAGGTTATCTAAGGAAATTTATGTTAGAACTCAAGGGAAACAAGAGACAGTATCCGATTATTTTGCAACAATGGATACCTTATTCGGTAGGTTGGCGAGGCCAATGTCTGAGGGACAAAAATTAGACATACTTTTGAGGAACGTCCGTCCCGTTTATTCGAACCAGCTAGGTCTATTAGAACCGGATTCTGTATATAAGTTGCAGACATTTTGTGAGCGCCTGGAAAGAAATCATTCTCGATCCAAATTCTTTTCGGAAACTCCGGCGGATTTCTTATCAACCTCACCACGGCCAGTTGTCAGTGTGGATCGTCCGAATGTTTCCGTTGGTAAGGAAATACCTGGAAACAATAAAATAAGTCAGCAACATTCCCGCATTTTTGCAGTTCGTACATTTGGTCAAAGACGACCTTGTCTGAGGTGCGATACGACAGATCATCCAGGTTTCCGTTGTCCTCGCAGTAAAGAAATCCTGTGTTTTCGGTGCAAAGCGCCCGGGCAGAAAATGCCGACTTGCACCAACTGTAAGGCTAAAGGAGACACTAAGGGAATTGCAGATCAAAAATACATGTCAAAAAACGAGGAATAGGCGCTACGAAGGAGAATAATCTAAAACCATGGAAAGGGAAGGTGAGAGATGGCCAGTATAGGATAGGTCACGCGGCAGCAGATGTAACGCGTACAGTAACAATAGTGCCATCTACTGAGGCCTGCCAGTCCCCATTACAGGTTAATAGCTTTTATAGTCCGGCGAGTAGCGCCAATAATTTACTTTATTTAGAAATACAGTTTGGATGTCATAAACTTCTAGGTTTATTGGATTCGGGGTCTTCCCTTAATATAATCGGATCTAATGCCCATATAGAAATAATAAAACAAGGATTTTTAATAGAAAAATGTGCACCTTTTGCGGTAACGTCTGCAAACGGTATAAAATCATTTTGCACGGGTGCAATGTTATTGCCAATAACTATAAAAGGTACAACCAAATCATGCAAATTTTATATAATTCCAGCAATAGAGATTCCACTCATTTTAGGGATACAGATATGGAAAAGCTTCGGCTTAGTACCAAACGACATTGAATTTTTGAAATCTCCGGTCGCATCGGACATTAATACTTGTCGCCTGTCGGAACCGATAATAACGGAATACGAGAATTTGACCATGGACCAGCAATTGTTAGCCGATAATATAATTCGGCAATACAAGGAAATCTCTACTGAAAAAATGGGGTTAGGTAGAACGACATTACTCGAGCACGTGATTGATACGGGCGATGCTCAGCCAATTAAGCAGCGTTCTTACAGATTACCACCGTCCAAATTAGAGGCACTGAATGTCGAAGTTGATAGAATGCTAAGTTTGGATGTCATTGAACCAGCAATAAGTCCGTGGAATAATCCGGTTTTAATGGTTCCAAAAAAAGACGGTACCTTTAGATTTTGTTTGGACTCAGGGAAATTGAACGGAGTAACCAAAAAATACGCGTATGGATTGCCTTTTATATCTGATATACTAGACAATTTGGGAAACTCCCATTATTTGTCGTCGATCGACTTGAGTTCAGCGTTCTGGCAAGTTCCGATTTCCAAAGACTCCAGACCGAAAACCGCATTTG
Source organism: Micropterix aruncella (assembly GCA_944548615.1). Classification (NCBI taxonomy): domain Eukaryota; kingdom Metazoa; phylum Arthropoda; class Insecta; order Lepidoptera; family Micropterigidae; genus Micropterix; species Micropterix aruncella. The sequence continues at coordinate 35,407,189 of OX155957.1, read as the reverse complement.
CAGTCCCATACAGGAATAGCTACCAATTTAAGGTGACAGCCTTCGGTGTGTCCAATGGCTGCGGAATATTACAGAGCTTGATGGATTCTTTGATAGGACCAGCGTTTCAAAAAAAGGTATTTGTATACTTGGATGATATAATAGTGACAGGTTCGACGTTCGAAGAACACGCATCGCTTTTAACGCAGGTGTTAGATCAGTTGAGGGCAGCCAATCTTTCGATAAGTTTTGGGAAATCAAAATTCTTTAGGTCCGAACTAAAATACTTAGGACATGTGGTTGACCGTTTCGGGCTGAGTGTGGATCCAGCGAAGGTATCGGCAATTACATCATTCCCGCAACCTAAGTCCAAAAAGGAAGTTCGAAGGTTCCTGGGAATGGCCTCGTGGTACCGACGGTTCATAGAAGGATTTGCAACTAAGGCCGCCCCTTTAAACAAATTAACGTCGACAAAAGCGGGGTCTCCGAAATTCGCTTGGAGCCAGGAGGCGGAGGACGCATTTAATAACTTAAAAGCAGCGATATCCTCGGCACCCGTCTTGTCGTGTCCCAATTACGAATTACCCTTTCGAGTATATACGGACGCATCCGCATACGGAACAGGAGGTGTATTAACACAGGGTGAAGGAGAAGATGAAAAACCAGTAGCGTTTACTAGTCGAACATTAACGGCAGCCGAGAGAAATTTCTCGGCTACGGAACGCGAAAGTCTCGCCGTTTTACATGCAGTAGAGCACTGGCGTTGCTATTTAGATACAGGAAAGGAGTTTGAAGTTCACACTGATCATGCGGCACTCCGGTGGTTCCTGACACTGGAATCGCCCTCAGGTCGGCTGGCGAGATGGGGTATACGCATGGCTCCTTATAACTTGCGGATAATCCACCGAAAGGGCAGTGAGCAGATTGTGCCAGACGCGTTGTCGCGAGCTCCTCTTGTATCGGCAGTGTCGATATCTGAAACCAAGGACAACTGGTATAAACAACAATTTAACGGTGTCCTTAACAATCCACAAGCATTTAATAACCTGTCGATAGTAAATGGCAAATTATATCGATTTAGTAGGGCAGATGGAGAAATTGATCCCGAATTTCAATGGAAGGAGGTCGTAATGCAAGAGGATCAAGAGAGACTAATGAAAAAATACCACGACCAGCCTACGGCAGGTCACTTGGGTATCTATAAAACCTACCACAGGCTTAGGCAACACTACTACTGGCCGGCTCTGTACCAGTCGGTGGTAAAATATATTGCCGAGTGCGACACGTGTATGTCGACAAAACACGGCACCGGACCACCCATAGGCCAAATGAATACACCTAAAAAGTGCAGCCGCCCCTTTGAATACATCGCTTGGGACGTCCACGGACCTCTCCCTATGACTAAAAACAGGCACCGGTACATACTGTTGGTGACTTGTTGCTTTAGTAAATATAGTATAATAATACCTCTGAAGGAAGCTTCGGCGGCCTGCATGATACCACAAATAAAAGATAGGGTATTCCTAATCCACGGCATACCCAGGGTTATCCTGTCCGATAATGGTAAACCCTTCGTATCCAAAGAAATGAAGAGGTTCCTAAATGAATACAATATTCCATGTATCTTCACAACGCCATATTATACGCCTCAAGTAAATACGGTCGAACGGTACAACCGAACACTGAATACAATGCTATCGGCCTACGTGGAAAAAAACCACAAGTCATGGGATGCACACTTACCGGAATATCAATATGCGATAAATTCAGCGAGGTCGGAATCCAGCGGGTTCAGCCCAAACTTTCTCGTGTACGGCCGTGAATTAGTGTCATCTGGCGAAATTTATACGTCAATGACGGCAGCCGAAACTCAGGATGTTCTTTTATCACCGGATCTAGATGACAGGATGAATCGAGTAGGGCATCTGGAAAAAATATTCAAGGTGGTGAATAATAATTTACAAAGACAACACGATAAAAATAAGCGGTTGTACGACAAAGGACGTCATAATACCAACATAGAAGTGGGTGAAGTGATTTGGAAGAAAACCAGATTTTTGTCTGACAAGGGAAAAGGGTTCTCGGCGAAACTGGCCCCAAATTATGAACGGTTTCGTATTGCAGAAAAATTATCTGATACCGTATTTAAGCTAGAGTCGATGAATGGAGAATTATTGCCCGGAACGTATCACTGCAAAGATTTTAAAATCCAAGCAATGGCTCCTTATAATCCGAAGGATACGAAAAGGATCGCCGAGAGAGAATAGATTCATATTATCAAATTGGTCACAGAACACTTGTTCGCATTAAAATACTTGGCGATAGATTAGGCCGTATGGAGTAAAATCACGTTCGTTTTTACTCAATTAGGTCCTTTAAATTAAATACATTAAATACAAACCTTGATCACATACTTTAAGTATCAGCAAATATTGAGGGTTAGTAAATACAATAATAATAATAATAATAAAATAGTAAAAACACAAGATAAATACCTGCGAGATGCGGATGCTCCCGTCAGCAGTGCAGTGTGCGAGCCAAGTAGTTAAAAGTACAGCGAGAACTCAGTTCAGTGATTAAGCTTCTGAAATGTAAAGGCAAGTGTGAAATTGCTGGAGTGATTCTGTATAATCGTATAGAAAACCCAGAATCGTGACAGGACTGGTGCGGCGGTTAGCCGTTCTCAGAAGGAAGCATGGGAATGGATGTAAGAGAAGCACGAAAGAGAAGAGTGAATGATTTATTTCTGGTAATGTAGCACTGCGGACAGGGGGAATGGACAGGGCTGTGAGAGGCGGGGGGGATATCACTGTCAGAAGGAGAGGGTCCCGTATTCTTATACCCAAATACTCTTCGACCCAGATGGGCGAAGGCCGGCTCGTCTTTCATGACCATAAGTTCCCTAACATTGTATGTCCGTAAATAAATTACGTGCGTACAGCGCAACAGAGCTTGTACTAAGAAAGAGTTCCGTTGAAACTAACGCGAGAACAAGTTAAAATACATTTTTTTTTAAATAAAAACATGGCAAAGTAAGGTTATGTCGGTCACAACATAGTGTACGGTTGGTGTACGGTTAAGTGAGTGAATACTTACAAAAAAAATTCGCACGATCCCGTAAATTTTTTCGGCGAGAAGGAGGGGCTGTAACGAAGCGCTCTTATCCCGATTGATCCAGGATCGCGTCGTTCTGGCATTAATAAAACGGTTTCCCGTTTCGAAACACATTTTCTCCTAATGTAAACAACACGTAAACAAAAGTGACGTTTGACAGGCATAAAGAAGAGAAGATCAGTACCATCGACAATAGACTCTCCGTAGTACATTGGAATTGACGTCGGCCGTCAAATAATTCTTTGTTTCCAAAAATAAATAATAATTTAATATTACAGATTAACTGAGGTCGTTTCGTAATAAAATAATTTATTAAATTAATGACTTTCATTATGGTCGACGAAGCCGACGGCATTTCCTGCGCACGCGCAGGAGTATCCGTAACGTCCGTCTTTGCCAGTAGTATAAATAATACCGTAAACATTTACAGTTTTTATTAAAAATATATAATCAACGGTAAATAAAAAAAGTAATTAAATCTAGGTGCATAGTCCCTGGAAAAATACTTGGATTTATAAGTCCACAGGGGAATTAAAATACGACAATAAAATACGACGCCGGATAGGTTTTCAAAATTTGGCGGGGAAATACGCCGGATTTGAGAGGAAATCGTTCGCTATCTACCCAGTGTTGAAAAATTGTTAATTCAAAAATCTACAGCCGTCTCGGGCACTAGAGATCCCGGAAAGGAGTCCCGTGTAATATTTAAGTGGGATTACGCATATTATTCCGGTGAGTTCTTGCTTGTGTTTTTGGTGCCGATCGGTGAATCCGTGTGGTGGGATAGCGGATGACTAGATTATCGGAACGGCAGGAGATTCGCCGAGGGGCGGGTCGTCCCAGTCCCGGCTTCCTGTTCCTATTCCCGCGGAAATCTGGTTGACTTTAATCCTGTGTTCTCCCACAGGGATCTCGGTTATAATTTTGAATTCGCCGCGGCCGACTTCCATCGCCGAGCCGTCGTGCCATCGTGTTGCCAGCAACTGCCCCGACAATCTCCTCTTCGCCGGCTTTCCATAGCCGAAATCATCGGGAGGGGAGCGATATCGGGACGCGCCGGAACCTAAGGAAGGCCCTTCTTCTTCTTCTTCGTCGTCGCCGAAATCGCCGACTGCTCCCGTCATCGGACGAGCGCGACCTACCCACATCAGCGATACCGACGAATATCCCGAAGACCGTCGGATTCCTGGAGCGGAAACCTCGGGGGAATTGTCACTGGAGGACCTCGTCCTTAACCGTTCCCGTTTAAAATCGCTTACCGCCCTCCTTTACTGTAAACTTGCTAGCCGACCCTGGATAGGTCTCATGCTACTCACTTCATTTTAATATATTATATACCTAATTCTCCAATTGCTAATTATAAATTTTATCTTATTCTTTTTTCTATCTATCATCTCATCATCTCCGTCACCGGTTCTACTGTTAATCTTTTTTACAATTCTAGGAAATAAATTATACGTTACTACTTTACCGAGAGTTTTTCTAGCTATGGGAAAACTATATACGTTACAATATATATATATATATATATATATATATATATATATATATATATATATATATATATATATATATATATATATATATATATATATATATATATATATATATATATATATATATATATATATATATATATATATATATATATATATATATATATATATATATATATATATCAAATAGAATAAAAACACAACAGCCGCTACAGAAATAGACCTATTGTACCTATTTATAATTATTTTCGTTACGGTTTTTTAATGAAATATTTGTGGTTTATACCTATATTTACCCATATAGATAGACGCATATTTCCGGAATGTACTCAATCAGACCTTTCCTTTGACATTAACCACCCTACCTTTCGGTTATTATTCAAAAAGTAGGCAAATCCTTAGTTTTTTTTCATTAGATCTTTTAACAACAATATTTCTTTTAAATATACAAGACAAAATATATAGCGGTTTATATAAGCGGTGTATGTAAATTTGTAAATATATATTTTCATATATTTTTTTGTATATTATTATATAGCGGACGTATCACGTACGTTGGTATAGGTAGGGTGGTTATACACGATATATTTATGTTAATTTATTGACATTTGGATATTTGGCCATTTAGGTAACTAGTTACTTGATATTTTGACAGTAACGCACCCGACAGTTTTTACAGTAACTCAGGATGACGTAGCGGTTCTAACAATATTACACTATTCTAAATCGGTCCAAGCCTTTAGAAGTTATGGCGGAATAAAGAAACTGAAAACATACATAGATGAACCCTGAACACATTACACACATTTTTTGTTGGGCAGTCGGGTTATAACAATAAATGACGTACTAGAAGCTAGAAAATAATTATGGGCCACCAGTCTGGAGCTTAGATCAGATTAAATTAAAACAGTGAAGCAAATTTAGTAGGAAACTTTCTTTCGTAGATATGATCTAATATGATTTCTAAGCCCTAACAAAAGAAAGTCCCACCGTT